>CM019721.1:30109511-30114511 GCA_009760885.1 Achatina immaculata | reverse complement strand
CTTGGCAGCTACATAGACCAGGATGGTGACACTAGAAAGGAAGTTAGGATCAGAATTGCAAAAGCAGCATCAATCTTAAAGAATCTTGAGAACATATGGAATTCAAAAGTTATAAGCACAAAAACCAAGTTAAGACTATTCAATTCAAATGTAATATCCACCCTCATTTATGCATGCGAAAGCTAGAAAACTACTAAAGAAATAGAAAAGAAATTAGACTCTTTTGAAAACAAATGCCTAAGGAAAATAGTCGGCATCAAGTGGAATGAATTCAAGAACAATGCAGAGATAAGACAGAAGAGTGAACAACAACCAGTCTCAGGGGTGATCAGGAAAAGGAGATGGACATATGTTGGTCACTTGATGAGAAGAAATGATCAGAGAATCCCAAAAGAAGCTATCAAGTGGAACACAACAGGCCGAAGAAAAAGGGGCAGACCGCGTGAAACTCTGAAGAGGACATTATTAAGAGAGGCCAAGTTAACAGGCATAAAATCCTTTGTTGAGGTTGAAAGACTCGCCGAAGACAGGAAAAATTGGCGAACTACTTTGCGAGCCCTATGTGACGTCTAACGGCACGGGAAGGATATAAGATAAGATATATATATATATATATATATATATATATATATATATATATATATATATGTATTATTCTTTAGAATGTTATAATTAGATTTATTTTCGAAGAATGAGTATTTAATAAAGCTACAATATAGAAGGAATGGCGACTGCATTAAAACCGGTTTACATAAATAATGTAGACAGAGGTGTATGGTGCAGTTTTACAAAGTGAGGGAGGGAGTGAGTAAGGTGAGAAAAACAACGAATAAAAAGTATGGGAATGTATAAATGAAAAACATACAACATCCGATATTTTGGCGTGACCCTCTTTCGACGATTCATACACAACGAAACAAAAACACGAAGAACTTATCTGAATGTGTCTTCCTCCAAGTAGGAAACAGAAATGTGTGTAGTAGAAGGGAGAAGGAAAGACCACGCTGCCTCCAAACAAAAGTTGTCCGATAGAGTCAATCGTAAAGAAGAGGTGGATAGAGAGGAGGAGAACAAGTGGGAGAAAGGGGTGAGGGGAAGGCAATAGAAACATGATAGCAGCTAGAGGTGTCGGGAGGGGGGGTAAGAGGGGAGGGACGAGGGGACGCGGAGAGATAATGAATGAAGAACATAAACATCTGCAGGGAGAAAATGTGAATCTGGTGAATAGGAAAAGACCAATATGTTGGCAGAGAAGGAAATAGTATGGTGGTAGGGAGAGGTAGCATAGAGAAAGAAAGTAGAGTATAAAAGGACAGTGGAAAAATAAAGAAATTACAGAAAGCTGAAGACATTGTTAATTCCAGCTGGGTCGAGACAGCCAGTCTGGAAAATAAGGCGCTGTTCTAGGAACATCCGAGATCGTGCATCAAGAGCGGATCGCACTAACAACTAACTAACTCCTGATGTACGATCTCGGAGGGTCCTAGAACAGCGCCTTATTTTCCAGACTGGCTGTCCACCCAGTTGGAATTAACAATGTCTTCAGCTTTCTGTGACATATATTTTTCCACTGGACTTTTTTTTAAACTCTGCTTTCTTTCTCTATGCTACCCCTAACTAAACCACCCTATTTTCTTCTCTGTCAACATATTGGTGTCTTTAGGGTCTTGTCCTATTCACCAGTTTCACATTTTATACCTGCAGGTGTTCATGTTCTTCATTCATTATCTCTCCGCGTCCCCTTGTCCCTCCCCTCTTCCCCCCCCCCGAAATCTCTAGCTGTTATCATGTTACTATTGCCTTCCCCCCACCCCTTTCTGCCACTTGTTCTCCTCATCTCTCTCCATCTCTTCTTTACGATTGACTCTATCGAGCATCTTTTGTTTGGAGGCAGAGTGGTCTTTACTTCTCCCTTCTTCTACACACATTTCTGTTTCCTACTTGGAGGAAGACACATTCAGATAAGTTCTCCGTGTTTTTGTTTCGTTGTGTATGTATCCTCGAATAAGGCTCACGCCGAAATATCGGATGTTGTATGTTTCTCATTTATACACTCTCATACTTTCTATTCGTTTTTTTCTCACCTTACTCACTACCTCCCTCACTTTGTAAAACTGCACCATACACCTCTGTCTACCTTATTTACAATATAAAAATATTTGCAAAAAGAGAATTGATCAAATAGTGTTTATGTTTTAGATTACTACAAAACAAACATAGACGGAAAATGACTGAAAAGAATGAAAATCGTCTTTTGACAACAACGAGACCAAGGAAAGATGAACACGAAATTAGCAAATAAATGAAAACTAAATGTGGAGTAGTCACTGAATGTGTATTATCATCTGATGTATTTTCCTCATACATCGAGAATAGCACACGTTTTGTTAATGAATAACTGGGAACTTCAATGGTGGATAAAACTTAAGCATTTTGCCAGAAACGGATGACACCGTATTCAGTGCAAAGTGTGAGAAAGAAATGGAACAATGGCTGGACATCGTCGTAAAAGAAAATGAATAAACTGGCTTTACCTCGAGCAAAAAGCAACAAAAAAAAGCCATGCTCATCTCAAAGAAAACAAAAAGTGATTCCTGAATGTCAAATAAAAATAAACGGCAAAAAACTGAAACAGGTGCAAAGTTTCGATAGCAGGGGACAGAACTGTCCCAATCAGAAGAAAGTAAATGGAGAGAAAGAGCAAAATAACGCAAGACAAAATAATGTTTTAATAAATAGAAAGTAATTTGTATAATATATCGCTTTCTTTGTTATCGAAGGAAACAGTATTCATATTTATTTTACGGATGTGAGAACGGGTCAGTTACTAATAAAGTACATAAGTAACTGGAAAATGCTAAAATGTGGTTGTTTAGAAGAATGGTGTAAATATCTTAGACGACGGCAAACAAATCTGTTGAAGATAGTAGAAAAAAAAGTGGAGAGATAATGAAATCAATTAGAAAGTGTAAGTGAAAGATTATTTGAATTCATAGCACAAGTTCTAAAAAAGATGTTAGTATGAATACTTTATGGTAACTAGAAAGACCGAATAAAAAGAGATGGGCAAAGACACACACAGGGGGATGGGGAGAGATTGAAAGATTGAGTGAGTGAGAAAGAGAGAGAGAGAGAGAGAGAGAGAGAGAATATTGAAAGCAAATACAAAAAGAGATTGAGATGGAATGATAACATAAATCATTATTCGTAACAGAGAATTTCAAGAAGATAATATTTTCAAAAGTAGTCGACAGTGTAAGAGAAAGACAGACAGACTACCCGAGAGTGAGACGAAGATACCGAAAAGCAGATATACTGTGAGATGGACGGAATGACAGAAAGCGAAATAAGCAAATAGATAGATAGATAGATAGATAGATAGATAGATAGATAGATAGATAGATAGATAGATAGATAGATAGATAGATAGATAGATAGATAGATAGATAGATAGATAGATAGATAGATAGATAGATTGTTTAGAAAAATACATTTTCTTTACTTTTGGAAGTAAATACATAAATAATAAATATGCATTTTAAAAATAAATCCAGAAGGCCGTGAAAGTTAAAACTGATTCAGTTGTGTATTTCTATTTTAAACTACTAAAAACAAATATTCATATTTTTCTCTTTGTCATGAAATATAATACAGGCAGTAGGTTTCATTTTCTTCTAAAATTTAAACAAGATAAGCAAAACGTGTACCATTATAAGTCATATACTTTTCCTAAGGACCAGCTGGAACTCTTTCACGTTTTAAATTTTTGTAGGTCCGAAAGTGTAATTTTTAAATTTCGGTCTATGCCCTTTTTAAGACTAGGTAAAATAGATGTTGTTATATATATATATATATATATATATATATAGATTTGTTTATTACTCTTTAGATTGTTAAAATTACATTATTTTTCGAAGAATGTTTATTTAGTAAATCTACAATATAAAAATATTTGCAAAAAGAGAATTGATCAAGTAGTTTTTCTGTTTTAGATTATTACAAAACATACATAGACGGAAATTGCCTGATAAAAATGAAAATCGTCTTGTGACAACAATGAGTACAAGGAAAGATGAACACGAAATTAGCAAATAAAAGGAAATTAATTTGGAGACGTCAATGATTGTTTAGTACCATCTGATGTCTTTTCTTCATACAGCGAGAATAGCAAACGTGGTGGATAAAACTTAAAAATTTTGCCTGAAACGGATGACACTGTATTCATAGCAAAGAGTGCGAAAGAAATGGATCAATGGCTGGACAACTTCGAAAAAGAACATGAAAAAACTGGCTTTACTTCGAACAAAAAGAAAACATAACACATGCTCATCTCAAAGACAACAAAAAGTGATTCCTGAATGTCAAATAAAAATAAACGGCACAAAACTGAAACACGTGCAAAGATTCTATAGCTGGGGACAAAACTGTCCCAAGCAGAAGAAAGTTAACTGAGAGAAAGAGCAAATTAACGCAAAACAAAATAATGTTTTAATAAATAGAAAGTAATTAGTATAATATGAAAGACGAGCAGGCAAATTAGACCTCTTAAATGCAAAAATATATCTTGGAAAAGATCTGGCGAAAGCATAATGCAAAGAAATAGAAATGAAAGTAAAAAGTTCAGCTAGAAGGGATAACAGAGAATACATAGACAATATGGCGAAAGAGGCAGAAAAGGCAGCAAAAACAGGAGACATAAAACTGTATATAACATACAAAAGAGTCTAATAGGTACTACTACATCTAAAGAAATACCAATCCTTAGCAAAACTGGAACACTATTAACATCAAGTAAAGACCAAAAGCAAAGATGGGCTGAACACTTCTAAGAATTATTTAATCGATCACACCCAAAAGAATTGTTAACCTTGAAACTGACTTACCAGCCCCACAACTAAATGTCAACCTAGATGAAATTAAATTGCATGAAACTGAAACAGCAGTGAATTTATTGGATAACAACCAAACTGCAGGTGAAGATGAAATAACAGACGAAATGC
>CM019721.1:29882011-30104511 GCA_009760885.1 Achatina immaculata | reverse complement strand
GTTTATGCGTTTTATTACTACAAAACATACAGAGACGGAAATTGCCTGATAAGAAAGAAAATCGTCGTTCACAACAATTAGCACAAGGAAAGATGAACACGAAATTAGCAAATAAAAGGAAACTAAATTTTGAGTAGTCAGTGAATGTGTATTATTAACTTATGTATTTTCCTCATACAGCGAGAATAGCAAACGTTTTATTAATGAATAACTTGGAATTTAAGTGGGGTATAAAACTTAAGCATTTTGCCATAAACGGATGACACCGTCTTTATAGCAAAGAGTGAGAAAGAAATGGAACAATGGCTAGACATCTTCGTAAAAGAAAATGAAAAAGCTGGATTTACCTCGAAAAAAAGAACACATAAGCCATGCTCATCTCAAAGAAAACATAAAGTGAATGTCAAATAAAAATAAACGGCACAAAACTGAAAGAGGTGAAAGTATTGATAGCTGGTGACAAAACTGTCCCAATCAGAAGAAATTTAACTGAGAGAAAGAGCAAAATAACGGAAGACAAAATAATGTTCTAATAAACTGAATTTAATTAGCATAATATATCGCTTTCTTGGTTATCAACGAAAACAGTACTCCTCTGTGTACATTGAGACAAATTTATTTTACGGACGTGAGACGTGGTCAGTTCCTAATAAAGTACATATGAACCTAGAAAATGCAAAATGTGGTTATTTAGAAGAATGGTGGACATATCTTAGACGTCAGTGAAAACAATTAGATGAAGAGATTCTCAGAAGAGTCTATTATTTTTCGAATTGTGTACAACAAGTAAATATGCAGTTTAAAATACTTGCAGAAATAACTGAAAGTTAAAACTGATGTTTTAGATTACTACAAAACATACGTCGAAAGAAATTCCTAATAAGAGTAAAAATTAAATTTTGACAACAATAAGCAACATCACAGAAGTGACACGCAATTAGCAAATAACAAGAAATGAAATTTGAAGTAGTCAAAGAATGTGTATTATTACTAATACATTAATAACTTCAGATGGGCAATGCAGAACAGAAATTAGGAACAGAATAGGACAAGCAAAGACTGCATTTCAGAGAATGAGAAACATATTAACCAACACATCCTTATCAATGAATGTTAGAAAACGAATCCTAAAATGCTATATTGAACCTATTTTGTTATATGTAAGTGAATCATGGACAATAGGCAAGGCTGCACAAAAATCATTGGAAGCAGCAGAAATGTGGTTTATTAGAAGAATTTTGCGAATCCCCTGGACAGCAAAAATAACTAATGAAGAATGTAGGAGAAGAGCTGGAGAGACAAAAAACCTTGTCAAAAAGATAAGAGAGAGACAATGTACTTTCATAGGACATGCAATGAGAAGAGGGGGCATTGAAAATATTATAACAACAGGAAAAATAGAAGGAAGAAGAGCAAGAGGAAGACCAAGAGAAATGATACTGGACAATCTAACGGGATGGTGTGAGAGGAGATCACCAACTGAGCTGATGGCCTGCATGAAGGATCGTGTACTCTGGAGAAGCATAATAGCCAACGCCAGTCGGCAGGGCACATGATGATGATGATGATGATTATCACCTGATTTAACTTCCTCATACAGCGAGAATAGCACACATTGTATTAATGAATTACTTCAGTTGGTTACACAACTTAAACATTTTGCCAGAAACAGATGACACCTTCTTCATATCAAAGATGGAGAAGAAAGTGAAACATTTTTTGGACATCTGAGTAAAAGAAAATGAAAAATGGGGTTTTACCTCGAAGAAAAGGAAAACGTAAGTCATAGCCATCTCTAAGAAAGCAAGATGTGCTTCCTCAATGTCAAATAAAAGTAAACGGTACAAAACTGAAACAGGTGGTAGGTTTAGA
The DNA here is from genome assembly GCA_009760885.1 of Achatina immaculata. NCBI lineage: Eukaryota > Metazoa > Mollusca > Gastropoda > Stylommatophora > Achatinidae > Lissachatina > Lissachatina immaculata. Next base: position 30,102,639 of record CM019721.1, on the reverse strand, counting down.
TAGCTGGGGACAATACTGTCCTATGCAGAGGAAAGATAAGTGAGAGAAAAAGAAGAATAACGCAAAATAAAATAATATTTTAATAAATAAAAAAATAATTAGTATAACTGACCACTGTTACTACAAGCGAAGAATAGATACTCCACTGGCTACACTGAGTCAGATTTATTTTACGGATGTTAGGCATTGTCAGTTACAAATAAAGTACAAAAGTAACTGGAAAATGCTAAAATTTGGTTATTTAGAAAAATATGGTAGAAATATCTTAGACGCCACTAAAGAAATCAGATGAAGAGTTTGCTAGAAAAGCTGGAGAGATAATGAAAAGATTATAAAATATAGGTGAAAGATTATACAACTTCATAGTATATATTCTTAAGAACAGCTAGTATGAATACATCGTGATAACGAGAAAGACAGAAGAAAAAGAGAAGGACGAAAAAACATACATAGGGTTTAAGTTGAAGAGAGACAGAGAGAGAAAATATTAAACGGAATAACAAAATGAGGTAGAGAGGAAACCCCATCAGAAATAATTATTCATAACAAAGAAATTTTACAAAATAATATTGCCAAAATTAATTTACACAAAAAGAGAAAAACAGACTGAAAGATGGACAGAGAGACGAAGATACCGAGAGACGGACTGGAAGACTGATGGATAAACAGAAAAGAAGATAAGCATATAGATAGATAGATAGATAGATAGATAGATAGATAGATAGATTGATAGACAGACAGATAGATAGATAGATAGATAGATAGATAGATAGATAGATAGATATATAGATAGATAGATAGATAGATAGATAGATAGATAGATAGATAGATAGATAGATAGATAGATAGATAGATAGATAGATAGACATTTACAATTCTAAAATAATTATATTACAGTATTCAGAATGTTTTAATGAAAGCGTGTAGTGTGTCTGGTCTATAAGAGGTTATAAACACATATTCTTTATTAACGTTATAAACTTTGCTTGAATTTCTATGCAGTTTAACACTTTCTGTCATTTTATTATGTTTCTTATCGTGATACATACATTATGATGCAATTTTTATGATTCTGTACATAAGTCGACTTTATTGTGTTCTCACTTATTTTATCATGAAATTGAATACAGTTGGTAAGTTTTATATTCTACTATTCTATAAACAAGATTAGACAAAAGGTGTAACATAAGTCGTATACTTTTCCAGCAAGAGAAGCTATGGCTCTTTAACTTTTTAAATTATTACGGAGGCAAAATTGTAATATTTTTTATAGTTCGATCTATGTCCTTTTTAAGACTGGGTAAAACATAATTTTGTGTATGTCTCTATTATTCTGTATTATTTTTAGAAGTGTGTAGAATAAGTTTAATTTAACATCATCGAAGACTGGCACCGTGGTGCTGCCCAGACAAAAAGAGTTTTAACCAGATAGTCTACATATTAATCAACAAATGATTCCGCAATGCATTACTGACAACAAAAACCATGCCAGGAGCTGACTGCAATAGTGACCATGACCCACTCTGTGGAAAAATTAGAATAAAGCTAAAGAAAGCAGGCAGAAAAGTGAGAAACATCAAACTGAATACAGAACTTCTTAAAAATGACCAAGAACTGCGAGAACAATACAGAGTTATTATAACAAATAGATACAATGGAATAGCAAAGATAAATAGTATAGATGAACAATGGGCAATGTTAAGAGATTCTATCCACCAAACTGTTAAGGAGATAATACCACAAAAAAAGAAGCCTCTAAAAATAAATGGATGACAGACGACATCCTAGGACTTACGGAAAAGAGGAGGAGGAATAAAAATAAAGAGGAAAATATAGCAAGATAAAGAAATAAGACGCAAATGCAGAGAAGCAAAAGAAGTGTGTTTAAATGAACAGTGCAGACAGATAGAGGACTCTCATAATAACATGCACCAACGAATTAGTGAACTCACGGGCAAGAAAATAAAATATACCACAGGATGCCTGAAATCGAAAAAAGGTAAAATGTTAATGGGAAAAGAAGAAATTGTATACAGGAGAACAGAGTATATCGGTGAGTTATATGGATGAGAAAGACCAGAATAACCACCAGATACTGAAAACTGTGATGGATCAATAATACATGAAGATGAAATCATAGATGCCATCAAACACATGAAGAAAGAAAAAGCGAATCGGCCTGATAATAAAACAATAGAAGAAATAGAGGCATTAGAGGAGACAGAAATAAAAATATTAACCAAGTCACTGAATGACATTTACAACAGTGGTTATATTCCCAGTGATCTGATTAAATCTACGTTTATAGCACTACCAAAGAAACCAGTTGCAAAGGAATATGATGACCACTGGACTATCAGACTCTCATGTCACATAACAAAGAAACTTCTGATAATCATTATGAGAAGAACAAGGGAAAAGATAAAAATAGAAATAGCATATGAAAAGTTTGGATTTGTTGAAGGAAAGGGAACACACAATGCCATTTATGCTTTACGAAAACTAAAAAATAGAAGGAAGAAGATCAACAAGAAGACTAAGAGAAATTATATCGTATAGTCTGACATGATGGTGTAAGAGGAGATCACCAACTGAGATGTTGGCCTGCATAAAGGATAGTGCACTCTGGAGAAGCATAATAGCCACCGCCAGTCCGCACGGCACCTGATGATGATGATAATGATGATGATGATGATGATGGTGAAAATGATGATGATGATAATTATGATGATGATGAAGAATAAGTAAATATACAGTTTAAAAATACTTGCAGAAAGACAACTGGAAGTTAAAACTGAATTTTTAAATTACTACATAACAAACGTTGACAGAAAATGCCTGATAAAAATTAAATTTTGACAACAATAAGCAACAACAAAGAAGGAACACGAAATTAGCAAATATTAAGAAACGAAATTTGGAGTAGTCAAAGAATGTGTATTATCATCTGATTTATTTTCCTCATACATCGAGAATAGCACACATTTTTTAATGAATTACTTGGAACTTCACTAAGTTATACAACTTAAACATGTTGCCAAAAACAGATGACACCGTCTTCATACCTAAGAGAGAGAAGAAAGTGGAACAATGGCTGGACATCTGCGGAAAAGAAATGAAATAAGAGACTTTACCTCTAACAAAAAAGAAAACGAATAAGAAAAATGAAAAAAGAAAAGTCATAGTCATCACAAAGAAAATAAAAAGTGATTCCTGAATGTTAAATAAAAGAAAACGGCATAACACTCGAACAGATGGAAAGTTCTATAGCTGGAGACAATACTGTCTTAAGACGAAGAAAGTTAACTGACAGAAAAATAACAATAACGCAAGACAAAATAATATTTTAATAAACAAACAAAGTATAACTGATCACTGTCTCTACAAGAGAACAAAAGATACTCCACTGGTTACATTGAGTCAGAGTTATTTTACGGATGATAGGCATGGTCAGTTACTAATAAAGTACAAAAGAACCTGGAAAATGCTAAAATTTGGTTATTTAGAAAAATTGTGGACAGATCTTAGACGCCACTAAAGAAATCAGATGAAGAGATTCTTAGAAATACTGGAGAGATAATGAAAACAATAATAAAATGTAAGTTAAAGATTATCAAACGTCATAGCATACGTTCTTAAGAGCCGCTAGTATGAATACACTGTGATAAGGAGAAAGACAGAAGAAAAAGAGACGGACGAAGAAACATACAGAGGGTTAGAGTGAGAGAGAGACAGTGTGAGGTAGGGAGAATATTAGACGGAATAACAAAATGAGATAGAGAGACAGCACCAATAGGAATCACTATTCATAACAAAGAAAATTAATCAAATAATATTGCGAACATTATTTTACAGTGTAAGAGAAAGACAAACTGACAGATGGACAGAGAGGATAAGAAACCGAGAGACGTACTGTGAGACCGAAGGACAGACAGAAAGCCAGATAAGGAGATAGGTGGATAGATAGATAGATAGATAGATAGATAGATAGATAGATAGATAGATAGATAGATAGATAGACAGATAGATAGATAGATAGATAGATAGATAGATAGATAGATAGATAGATAGATATATAGATAGATAATTTACAATATAATTAATCGCTTTCCAAATTGATTTACTGTCAGTTTTGTCTGTCACTAAATTGCTGAAGTAATTTTTCTTTTACTGCCTAATTAAATACTACACCTTATTCCTAAGTGAACGAAAGCTACTGAAATTTCTCATTTTGTGACTTTCATCACGTTTCCTCATCAGTTGCAATATATAAGGATTTATCTACGGGGATTTTGTTACGTGTTTTACTCTCATTTCTTTGATAGGGACATGCTTGTCAAAAATATTACGAAATATCTTGATCCAGTATTCGATAGCCTCATTTGGATTTGTTAACTGGAAAACGCCTTTTAAGAGGCGAAGCTTTTAGATCAGTTAAAAATAAATAAAGTTTTTAAAGTTCCTCTATTTGATGCTGCTGAATCGACCACACCCAAAAGAATTGTTAAACCTTGAAAATGATTTACCAGCCCCACAACTAAATGTCAACCTAGATGAAATTAAATTGCATGAAATTTAAACAGCAGTGAATTTAATGGCTAACAACAAAGCTGCAGGTGAAGATGAAATAATAGCCGAGATGCTAAAAGCTATCAATAGTGACAACATGAGACAACTACAGAGAATGTTCAACAAGATTTGGAAATAAGAAAAGGTCCCTTCTAATTGGAAGAAGGGAATCATTGTTAAAATACCAAAAAAAAAAAGGGCAACCTTAGTGACTGTAACAACTGGAGAGGAGTAACCTTAATATCAGTTATGTCAAAAATATTTTGCAAGGTCAATTTGAATAGACTCAAATATATAGTGGATACTGCAATGAGAGAAGAACAAGCAGGATTTCGAAAAGGGGGAAGCTGTCTCGACCAGATCTTTACTCTCATAATAATACTTGAAGAACATATTGAAAAACAGAAACCATTAATACTGAACTTCATAGATTTTAAAAAGACATTTGATAGCATACATAGAGATTCATTATGGAGAATGTTAAGTCTATATGGAATACCATCTAAAATTGTCAACATTATTAATGACATACAATGTATATGTTTGTGCAGTCAAAGACAGAATACACAGAAATTACAGTTTAAAAATAATTGCAGAAACAGAACTGGAAGTTAAAACTGATCAAGTATTGTTTCTGTTTTAAATTACAACAATACAAACATAGGTGAAAATAGCCTAATAAGAATGAAAATCGTATTTTGACAACAATGAGAAAAAGGAAAGATGTAGCACGGAATTAACAAATAGAAATAAACTAAATTTAGAGCAGTCAAAGAATTGGTATTATCACCGGATTTATTCTCCTCATACAGCGAGAATAGCATGCGCTTTATTAATGAATTAATTGGAACTTCAGTGGGGGATAAAACTTAAAACATTTTGCCAGAAACAGATGACACCGTCTTCATAGCAAAGAGTGAGAAAGAAGTGGAACAATGGTTAGACATCTTCGTAAAAGAAAATGAAAAAGCTGGATTTACCTCGAAAAAAAGAACACATAAGCCATGCTCATCTCAAAGAAAACATAAAGTGAATGTCAAATAAAAATAAACGGCACAAAACTGAAAGAGGTGAAAGTATTGATAGCTGGTGACAAAACTGTCCCAATCAGAAGAAATTTAACTGAGAGAAAGAGCAAAATAACGGAAGACAAAATAATGTTCTAATAAACTGAATTTAATTAGCATAATATATCGCTTTCTTGGTTATCAACGAAAACAGTACTCCTCTGTGTACATTGAGACAAATTTATTTTACGGACGTGAGACGTGGTCAGTTCCTAATAAAGTACATATGAACCTAGAAAATGCAAAATGTGGTTATTTAGAAGAATGGTGGACATATCTTAGACGTCAGTGAAAACAATTAGATGAAGAGATTCTCAGAAGAGTCTATTATTTTTCGAATTGTGTACAACAAGTAAATATGCAGTTTAAAATACTTGCAGAAATATAACTGAAAGTTAAAACTGATGTTTTAGATTACTACAAAACATACGTCGAAAGAAATTCCTAATAAGAGTAAAAATTAAATTTTGACAACAATAAGCAACATCACAGAAGTGACACGCAATTAGCAAATAACAAGAAATGAAATTTGAAGTAGTCAAAGAATGTGTATTATTACTAATACATTAATAACTTCAGATGGGCAATGCAGAACAGAAATTAGGAACAGAATAGGACAAGCAAAGACTGCATTTCAGAGAATGAGAAACATATTAACCAACACATCCTTATCAATGAATGTTAGAAAACGAATCCTAAAATGCTATATTGAACCTATTTTGTTATATGTAAGTGAATCATGGACAATAGGCAAGGCTGCACAAAAATCATTGGAAGCAGCAGAAATGTGGTTTATTAGAAGAATTTTGCGAATCCCCTGGACAGCAAAAATAACTAATGAAGAATGTAGGAGAAGAGCTGGAGAGACAAAAAACCTTGTCAAAAAGATAAGAGAGAGACAATGTACTTTCATAGGACATGCAATGAGAAGAGGGGGCATTGAAAATATTATAACAACAGGAAAAATAGAAGGAAGAAGAGCAAGAGGAAGACCAAGAGAAATGATACTGGACAATCTAACGGGATGGTGTGAGAGGAGATCACCAACTGAGCTGATGGCCTGCATGAAGGATCGTGTACTCTGGAGAAGCATAATAGCCAACGCCAGTCGGCAGGGCACATGATGATGATGATGATGATTATCACCTGATTTAACTTCCTCATACAGCGAGAATAGCACACATTGTATTAATGAATTACTTCAGTTGGTTACACAACTTAAACATTTTGCCAGAAACAGATGACACCTTCTTCATATCAAAGATGGAGAAGAAAGTGAAACATTTTTTGGACATCTGAGTAAAAGAAAATGAAAAATGGGGTTTTACCTCGAAGAAAAGGAAAACGTAAGTCATAGCCATCTCTAAGAAAGCAAGATGTGCTTCCTCAATGTCAAATAAAAGTAAACGGTACAAAACTGAAACAGGTGGTAGGTTTAGATAGCTGGGGACAATACTGTCCTATGCAGAGGAAAGATAAGTGAGAGAAAAAGAAGAATAACGCAAAATAAAATAATATTTTAATAAATAAAAAATAATTAGTATAACTGACCACTGTTACTACAAGCGAAGAATAGATACTCCACTGGCTACACTGAGTCAGATTTATTTTACGGATGTTAGGCATTGTCAGTTACAAATAAAGTACAAAAGTAACTGGAAAATGCTAAAATTTGGTTATTTAGAAAAATATGGTAGAAATATCTTAGACGCCACTAAAGAAATCAGATGAAGAGTTTGCTAGAAAAGCTGGAGAGATAATGAAAAGATTATAAAATATAGGTGAAAGATTATACAACTTCATAGTATATATTCTTAAGAACAGCTAGTATGAATACATCGTGATAACGAGAAAGACAGAAGAAAAAGAGAAGGACGAAAAAACATACATAGGGTTTAAGTTGAAGAGAGACAGAGAGAGAAAATATTAAACGGAATAACAAAATGAGGTAGAGAGGAAACCCCATCAGAAATAATTATTCATAACAAAGAAATTTTACAAAATAATATTGCCAAAATTAATTTACACAAAAAGAGAAAAACAGACTGAAAGATGGACAGAGAGACGAAGATACCGAGAGACGGACTGGAAGACTGATGGATAAACAGAAAAGAAGATAAGCATATAGATAGATAGATAGATAGATAGATAGATAGATAGATAGATTGATAGACAGACAGATAGATAGATAGATAGATAGATAGATAGATAGATAGATATATAGATAGATAGATAGATAGATAGATAGATAGATAGATAGATAGATAGATAGATAGATAGATAGATAGATAGATAGATAGATAGATAGATAGACATTTACAATTCTAAAATAATTATATTACAGTATTCAGAATGTTTTAATGAAAGCGTGTAGTGTGTCTGGTCTATAAGAGGTTATAAACACATATTCTTTATTAACGTTATAAACTTTGCTTGAATTTCTATGCAGTTTAACACTTTCTGTCATTTTATTATGTTTCTTATCGTGATACATACATTATGATGCAATTTTTATGATTCTGTACATAAGTCGACTTTATTGTGTTCTCACTTATTTTATCATGAAATTGAATACAGTTGGTAAGTTTTATATTCTACTATTCTATAAACAAGATTAGACAAAAGGTGTAACATAAGTCGTATACTTTTCCAGCAAGAGAAGCTATGGCTCTTTAACTTTTTAAATTATTACGGAGGCAAAATTGTAATATTTTTTTATAGTTCGATCTATGTCCTTTTTAAGACTGGGTAAAACATAATTTTGTGTATGTCTCTATTATTCTGTATTATTTTTAGAAGTGTGTAGAATAAGTTTAATTTAACATCATCGAAGACTGGCACCGTGGTGCTGCCCAGACAAAAAGAGTTTTAACCAGATAGTCTACATATTAATCAACAAATGATTCCGCAATGCATTACTGACAACAAAAACCATGCCAGGAGCTGACTGCAATAGTGACCATGACCCACTCTGTGGAAAAATTAGAATAAAGCTAAAGAAAGCAGGCAGAAAAGTGAGAAACATCAAACTGAATACAGAACTTCTTAAAAATGACCAAGAACTGCGAGAACAATACAGAGTTATTATAACAAATAGATACAATGGAATAGCAAAGATAAATAGTATAGATGAACAATGGGCAATGTTAAGAGATTCTATCCACCAAACTGTTAAGGAGATAATACCACAAAAAAAGAAGCCTCTAAAAATAAATGGATGACAGACGACATCCTAGGACTTACGGAAAAGAGGAGGAGGAATAAAAATAAAGAGGAAAATATAGCAAGATAAAGAAATAAGACGCAAATGCAGAGAAGCAAAAGAAGTGTGTTTAAATGAACAGTGCAGACAGATAGAGGACTCTCATAATAACATGCACCAACGAATTAGTGAACTCACGGGCAAGAAAATAAAATATACCACAGGATGCCTGAAATCGAAAAAAGGTAAAATGTTAATGGGAAAAGAAGAAATTGTATACAGGAGAACAGAGTATATCGGTGAGTTATATGGATGAGAAAGACCAGAATAACCACCAGATACTGAAAACTGTGATGGATCAATAATACATGAAGATGAAATCATAGATGCCATCAAACACATGAAGAAAGAAAAAGCGAATCGGCCTGATAATAAAACAATAGAAGAAATAGAGGCATTAGAGGAGACAGAAATAAAAATATTAACCAAGTCACTGAATGACATTTACAACAGTGGTTATATTCCCAGTGATCTGATTAAATCTACGTTTATAGCACTACCAAAGAAACCAGTTGCAAAGGAATATGATGACCACTGGACTATCAGACTCTCATGTCACATAACAAAGAAACTTCTGATAATCATTATGAGAAGAACAAGGGAAAAGATAAAAATAGAAATAGCATATGAAAAGTTTGGATTTGTTGAAGGAAAGGGAACACACAATGCCATTTATGCTTTACGAAAACTAACAGAAAGAGCTTTAGAAGTACACAAAGATCTCTACTTATGCTTCATTGATTACATCAAGGCATTCGACAAAGTGAACCATAATGAAATTATTAAAATGCTTGAAGACATCAATATAGACGGCAAAGACCTGAGGATTGTAAAACATCTATACTGGCACCAAGAAGTAGAAATTCGAGTTTAAAATAGAATTGGAAAGTATCAACCTATAAGACAGGGGGTGCGACAAGGATGTGTACTATCTCCAGAAATTATTTCCTGTACAGCGAGAATATTCTAAGAGCGATCATAACAGAAGCAGGGATAAAAATTGGAGGATACAATATTAACAACATTCGGTATGCTGACGACACAGTACTGATAGCTGAGAACCAACATGATCTGCAAAATCTATTGTACACGTGGCCAAAGAAAGTGAACAGAAAGGCCTTACTTTGAACATCAAAATATCTAAGAAACAGAATCCACCAGCATGCAGTATAAATTGAACTGAACTATTCTAAAGCAGGGGCAGAAATTCAAATACCTTGGAGCAGTAATAATTTCAGATGGGGAATGCAGAACAGAAATTAGGAACATAATAGGCCATGCAAAGACTGCATTTCAAAGAATGATAACCATATTAACCAACACATCTATATTAATGAATGTTAGAAAACAAATCCTAAAATGCTATATTGAACCTATCTTGTTATATGGAAGTGAATTGTGGACAATAGGCAAGTCTGCACAAAAATCATTGGAAGCAGCAGAGATGAAGTTTATTATAAGAATGTTGCCAATCCCCTGGACGGCAAAAATAACTAATGAAGAATGTATGAGAAGAGCTGGAGAGACAAAAAACCTTGTCAAAAAGATAAGAGAGAGACAATGTACTTTCATAGGACGTGCAATGAGAAGAGAGAGCAAAAAAATTTTATGACAACAGGAAAAATAGAAGGAAGAAGATCAACAAGAAGACTAAGAGAAATTATATCGTATAGTCTGACATGATGGTGTAAGAGGAGATCACCAACTGAGATGTTGGCCTGCATAAAGGATAGTGCACTCTGGAGAAGCATAATAGCCACCGCCAGTCCGCACGGCACCTGATGATGATGATAATGATGATGATGATGATGATGGTGAAAATGATGATGATGATAATTATGATGATGATGAAGAATAAGTAAATATACAGTTTAAAAATACTTGCAGAAAGACAACTGGAAGTTAAAACTGAATTTTTAAATTACTACATAACAAACGTTGACAGAAAATGCCTGATAAAAATTAAATTTTGACAACAATAAGCAACAACAAAGAAGGAACACGAAATTAGCAAATATTAAGAAACGAAATTTGGAGTAGTCAAAGAATGTGTATTATCATCTGATTTATTTTCCTCATACATCGAGAATAGCACACATTTTTTAATGAATTACTTGGAACTTCACTAAGTTATACAACTTAAACATGTTGCCAAAAACAGATGACACCGTCTTCATACCTAAGAGAGAGAAGAAAGTGGAACAATGGCTGGACATCTGCGGAAAAGAAATGAAATAAGAGACTTTACCTCTAACAAAAAAGAAAACGAATAAGAAAAATGAAAAAAGAAAAGTCATAGTCATCACAAAGAAAATAAAAAGTGATTCCTGAATGTTAAATAAAAGAAAACGGCATAACACTCGAACAGATGGAAAGTTCTATAGCTGGAGACAATACTGTCTTAAGACGAAGAAAGTTAACTGACAGAAAAATAACAATAACGCAAGACAAAATAATATTTTAATAAACAAACAAAGTATAACTGATCACTGTCTCTACAAGAGAACAAAAGATACTCCACTGGTTACATTGAGTCAGAGTTATTTTACGGATGATAGGCATGGTCAGTTACTAATAAAGTACAAAAGAACCTGGAAAATGCTAAAATTTGGTTATTTAGAAAAATTGTGGACAGATCTTAGACGCCACTAAAGAAATCAGATGAAGAGATTCTTAGAAATACTGGAGAGATAATGAAAACAATAATAAAATGTAAGTTAAAGATTATCAAACGTCATAGCATACGTTCTTAAGAGCCGCTAGTATGAATACACTGTGATAAGGAGAAAGACAGAAGAAAAAGAGACGGACGAAGAAACATACAGAGGGTTAGAGTGAGAGAGAGACAGTGTGAGGTAGGGAGAATATTAGACGGAATAACAAAATGAGATAGAGAGACAGCACCAATAGGAATCACTATTCATAACAAAGAAAATTAATCAAATAATATTGCGAACATTATTTTACAGTGTAAGAGAAAGACAAACTGACAGATGGACAGAGAGGATAAGAAACCGAGAGACGTACTGTGAGACCGAAGGACAGACAGAAAGCCAGATAAGGAGATAGGTGGATAGATAGATAGATAGATAGATAGATAGATAGATAGATAGATAGATAGATAGATAGATAGATAGACAGATAGATAGATAGATAGATAGATAGATAGATAGATAGATAGATAGATAGATAGATATAATTTACAATATAATTAATCGCTTTCCAAATTGATTTACTGTCAGTTTTGTCTGTCACTAAATTGCTGAAGTAATTTTTCTTTTACTGCCTAATTAAATACTACACCTTATTCCTAAGTGAACGAAAGCTACTGAAATTTCTCATTTTGTGACTTTCATCACGTTTCCTCATCAGTTGCAATATATAAGGATTTATCTACGGGGATTTTGTTACGTGTTTTACTCTCATTTCTTTGATAGGGACATGCTTGTCAAAAATATTACGAAATATCTTGATCCAGTATTCGATAGCCTCATTTGGATTTGTTAACTGGAAAACGCCTTTTAAGAGGCGAAGCTTTTAGATCAGTTAAAAATAAATAAAGTTTTTAAAGTTCCTCTATTTGATGCTGCTGAATCGACCACACCCAAAAGAATTGTTAAACCTTGAAAATGATTTACCAGCCCCACAACTAAATGTCAACCTAGATGAAATTAAATTGCATGAAATTTAAACAGCAGTGAATTTAATGGCTAACAACAAAGCTGCAGGTGAAGATGAAATAATAGCCGAGATGCTAAAAGCTATCAATAGTGACAACATGAGACAACTACAGAGAATGTTCAACAAGATTTGGAAATAAGAAAAGGTCCCTTCTAATTGGAAGAAGGGAATCATTGTTAAAATACCAAAAAAAAAAAAGGGCAACCTTAGTGACTGTAACAACTGGAGAGGAGTAACCTTAATATCAGTTATGTCAAAAATATTTTGCAAGGTCAATTTGAATAGACTCAAATATATAGTGGATACTGCAATGAGAGAAGAACAAGCAGGATTTCGAAAAGGGGGAAGCTGTCTCGACCAGATCTTTACTCTCATAATAATACTTGAAGAACATATTGAAAAACAGAAACCATTAATACTGAACTTCATAGATTTTAAAAAGACATTTGATAGCATACATAGAGATTCATTATGGAGAATGTTAAGTCTATATGGAATACCATCTAAAATTGTCAACATTATTAATGACATACAATGTATATGTTTGTGCAGTCAAAGACAGAATACACAGAAATTACAGTTTAAAAATAATTGCAGAAACAGAACTGGAAGTTAAAACTGATCAAGTATTGTTTCTGTTTTAAATTACAACAATACAAACATAGGTGAAAATAGCCTAATAAGAATGAAAATCGTATTTTGACAACAATGAGAAAAAGGAAAGATGTAGCACGGAATTAACAAATAGAAATAAACTAAATTTAGAGCAGTCAAAGAATTGGTATTATCACCGGATTTATTCTCCTCATACAGCGAGAATAGCATGCGCTTTATTAATGAATTAATTGGAACTTCAGTGGGGGATAAAACTTAAAACATTTTGCCAGAAACAGATGACACCGTCTTCATAGCAAAGAGTGAGAAAGAAGTGGAACAATGGTTAGAAATCTTCCTAAAAGAAAATGAAAATCGGGCTTTACCTCGAACAAAAAGAAAACATGAGCCATGGTCATCTCAAATAAAAACAAAAGAGATTCCTGAATGTCAAATAAAAGTAAACGGCACCTAACCGTAAGCCAGTTTCCCCTATGTACTTCAAACCGCAACGTTTGCACATGATAACATAAATGACATTTCGTAAAGTTACCTGTACCTCTCCGTGTCCCTTTTTCCATCCAATCTCTGCCTCCCCCCCCCCCCTCCGACACCTCTAGCGGCTATCGTGTTTCTATTACCTTCCCCCCACCCCTTTCTCCCACTTGTTCTCATCCTCTCTCTTCAAATCTTCTTTATAATTGGCTCTATCGGGAATATTTTGTCTGCAGGCAGCGTGGTTTTTCCTTCTCCCTTCTACCACACACATTTCTGTTTCCCACTTAGAGCAAGACACTTCAGATAAGTTCTTCGTGTTTGTATTTCATTGTGTATGTATCCTAGAAAGAGGGTCACGCCGAAATATCGGATGTTGTATGTTTTTCACTTATACATTCTCATACTTCCTATTCGTTTTTTTCTCACCTTACTCACTCCCTCCCTCACTTTGTAAAACTGCACCATACACCTCTGTCTACTTTATTTATTAAAACAGTTTTACTGCAGTCATCATCGCTTTTATCTGAGACGAAGATACCGCGAGACAGACGGGCGAGATGGATGAAGAGACAAAAAGCCAGTTAAGCATATAGATAGATAGATAGATAGATAGATAGATAGATAGATAGATAGATAGATAGATAGATAGATAGATAGATAGATAGATAGATAGATAGATAGATAGATAGATAGATAGATAGCGTTATAAATGTTCATTGAATGTCGGAGCAATTTTAAACTTTCTGTCATGTTATTATGTTTCTTATCTCGAGACATAATTTCTGTTGCAATTTTTAACGACTCTGTGCACAAGTTGTCTTGATTGTGTTCCCATTTATTTTTCTCTGAATGGCATGAAATTTAATACAGATGGTAAGATGTTTGTTCCATTATTCTATACGTAAGATTAGCCAAAAGCTGTAACATTATAAGTCGTATACCTTTACTACATAATCAGCTGTCACTCTTTTACTTTTTATATTATTGTGGAAGTGCAATTGTAATATTAAAAAAAAAGATTGGTATATTTCCGTTTAAGACTGCGGAAAAGAGAATTTGTTGCATATGTGTATTATAGTTTTGAAATTAAAATTATGAATTATTTTTCGAGGTAATATATGATTAATAACTGGTAAATATATAATTAATAAGTATTCAGTTTAAAAATACTTCCATAAACCCCTGTAATTTAAAACTGATCAGGTTGTGTTCTTCTGATTTAGATTTCTACAAAACAAATATAGATTGAAATGGCCTGATAATAATGAATTTTGTCTTTTGACAACAATGTGGAACAATAAAGATGGATAACGACATTAGCATAAATCAAGAAATTAAATTTGGAGAGTCTAGCTTGTGTATTATAACCTGATGTATCTTCTTCATAAAGCGAATATAGCATGAACTACTTGGAACATCAGTGAGGAATAAAAGTATAACATTTTGCCAGAAACTGATGACATCGTCTTCATAGGAATAAATATGAATGAAGTTAAAAAAAATGGCTAGATATCTTTGTAAAAGAAAATAAAAAATCAGCTTTACCTCGAAGAAAAAGAAAACAGAAGCAATGGTCTTCTCAAAGAAAACAAAAAGTCATTCCTAAATGTCAATTAAAATTAAACATCACAAAAAAGTAACAGAACAAGAGGTATGTTTCGACAGCTGGGAACAATGCCTTTCAAAGTGCAAGAAAGTAAACTGAGAGAAAAAGCAAAACAACGCAAGACAAAATAATCTTTTTTGATATATAGAAAGTAATTTGTATAATATACGACAATCTATGGCAGACTAGAAAACAGTACTCCACTGTGTACACTGAGGAAAATTTATTTTACCAATGTAAAGCGTGATCAGCTACTAATAAAGTACAAAAATTCTGAAAATACTGAAATGTAGTTCTTTGGAAGAATGGTTGTACTATATTAGACGTCAATAAAGAAATCAGATGAAGAAAGTCTAAGTTAAGCTGAAGAATTAACACAACCAATTAAATAAAAATGTCAATGAAAGACTAGAAATTCATAAGACAGGCTATTAAGAGACCAAAGTATGAATACATTAAGACAAAGAGTAGGATAGAAAGAAAAGAGATCGAAGTATACAGAGAGAGACAGAGAGAGACAGAGAGAGAGAATGAATGGTGGATAGATTAACAACTTGAGACCTAGAGGGAACTTCAACAGAAATCATTACTCATAACAGAGAATTTTAAAACCATAGTATTGCAAAATGTAGTCGACAGTGAAAAAGAAAGAAAGACTGACAGGCAGAGAGTAAGATATAGAGACAAAGAGACAAATGGACTGTCGGAATGACGGACAGACGGAAAGTCAGAATATAGATAGATAGATAGATAGATAGATAGATAGATAGATAGATAGATAGATAGATAGATAGATAGATAGATAGATAGATAGATAGATAGATAGATAGATAGATAGATAGATAGATATTTATAATTCTAAAATAATTGTATTACAGTGATCAGAATGTTTTAATGAAATCGTGTAATATGTCTGGTATGTATAAGGTTATAAACACAGATGTTTTATTAGCGTTATAAATTTTACGTGTTTCTAGGGGCAGTTTCAAACGTTCTATTGTTTTTTTATGTTTCTTATCGTGAGACATACATTGTGTTGCAATTTTTAAGGACTCTTTTCATAATGAATCTTGATTGTGTTCTCATTTAGTTTTCTCTGTATGTCATGAAATTTATACAGGTGGTAAGCTTTATATTCTATTATTCTCTAAAAAGATTAGACAAAAGGTGTAGCATAAGTCATATGCTTTTTCAACAGTAGAAACTGTAACTCTTTCATTTTTTAAATATTGAGTAGGCAAAATTGTAATATTTTTTATAGTTCGGTCTATGTAGTATTTAAGAATGTGTAAAATAGGATTTGTTATATATTTGTATTATTCTTTAGAAGATTAAAATTGTATTGTTTTTAGAAGTGTGTAGAATAAGTAAATATACAGTTTAAAAATACTTACGGAAAGAGAACTGGAAGTTAAAACTGATGTGTCAGATTACTACAAAAAAAAACAAAACAAAAAAACGTCGAAATGAAAAAAAGAGACTTTGGATAGAACAAAAAGAAAACATAAGCCATGATCACCTCAAAGAAGAGAAAAAGTAATTCATGAATGTAAAATAAAAGTAAACGGCACAAAACTGAAACAGGTGGTAAGTTTCGATAGCTGAGAATAATACTGTCGTAAGCCAAAGATAGTTAACTTAGATAACAAGAAAAACAATGCAAGACAAAATAATCTTTTAATAAACAACAAATAATTAGTATAACTGATCAATGTCTCTACAAGCAAAGAAAAGATACCACACTGGTTACATTGAGTCAGATTTATTTTATGGATGTTAGGCACGATCAATTAATAATAAAGTAAAAAAGTAAATGGAAGTGCTAAAATTTGGTTGTTTAAAAAAATGGTGGAAATATCTTAGACGAAACTAAAGAAATCAGATGAAGAGATTCTTAGAAAACGTGGATAGATAATGAAAACAATAATAAAATGTAAGTGAAAGATTACCCAGCTTCGTAGAACATGTTCTTTAGAGCTGCTAGTATAAATACTTTGTGATAACGAGAAAGACAGAAGGTAAGAGATGGACGAAGAAACATAAAGAGGGTTAGAGTGAGAGAGAGACAAAGTGAGGGAGAGAGAATATTAGACGGAATAACAAAATGAGACAGAGAAGGAATGCCAACAGATATGATTAATCATAAAAAAGAAATTTAACAAAATAATATTGCCAAAACTATTTTACATTGTAAGAGAAAGACAGACTGACAGACTAACAAAGATACGAATATACCGAGAGACGGCATGTGAGATGTATGGACAGACAGACAGGCAGTCAGATAGATAGATAGATAGATAGATAGATAGATAGATAGATAGATAGATAGATAGATAGATAGATAGATAGATGAATATTTAACAATTCTAAAATTATTATTACATAGATCAGAATATGTTCTTTATATCGTGTAATAAGTGTGTGCTCTCAGAATGTATAAACAAAAGTGCTCTTTTGAAGTGATACATTTTGCTTGAAAATAAGGGCAGTTAAAAACTTTCAGTTTTTAACGACTCTGTGCTGTCTTGACTACGTTCTCATTTATTTTTCTCTGTATGTCATGAAAGTTAATATAGACTGTAAGTGTTATACTTTAATATTCTCAAAACACGATTAATCAAAACGGGTAACATTGAAAGTAGTAAAATTTTCCTACAAGACCAACTGTAACTCTTTCATGTTTTAAAGTATTGTTGAGGCGAAATTGTATTGTTTTTTTAAATGTCGGTCTATGACCTTTTTAGAAGATGAAGGTTATATTGTATTTTGAACTATGTATAATAAGTAAATATGCAGTTTAAAAACTGATCAAGTATTATTTCTGTTTTAGACTGATACAAAACAAACATAGAAGGAAATTGCCCGATAATGAAGAAGATCGTCTTTTGACAACATCAAGCAACAAGAAAGATGGACAACAAAATTTGCAAATATACAGCTATGAAATTTGGAGTAGTAAAAGAATGTGTATTATAAGCTGGTGTATTTTCCTCATACAGCGAGAATAACATACAATTTATTAATGAATTACTCTGAACTTCAGTGGCGGATAAAGCTTAAATATTTTGTCAGAAACAGATGACACCGTCTTCATAGCAGAGAGTAAGAAGGAAGTTGAACAATGGTTAAATATCTTCGTAAAAGAAAATTTTAAAAAGCGGCTTTACCTCAGACACAAAGAAAACAGAAGCTATAATCAATCCAAAGAAAATAAAAAGTGATTCCTGAATATCAGATAAATGTAAACGGCACACAACTGAAACAGGTGGTAAGTTTCGATAGCTGGGTACAAAACTGTCCTAAGCGGAATAAAGTTAACTGAGAGAAAGAGGAACATAACACAAAACAAAATAATGTTTTAATAAATAGAAAGTAATTTGTATAATACATCACTGTCTTTGCGAGAGAAGAAAACGTAATCCACTGTGTACATTGAGCCACATTTATCTTACGGATGTGAAGCGTGGTCAGCGGCCATTAAAGTACAAAAGAAGCCGGAACATACAAAAATGTGGTTATTTAGAAGAATGGTGGAAATATCTTAGACGACGCTATGGAAATGATATGAAAAGATTCTGATAGAAGCTGCAGATATGATACAGACAATAAGAAAATGTCCATTAAAGACTATTCAAATTTAAAACCACATTTTCAAAAGAGAATTGTGTATGAACTACTGTTTATAAAGAGACGTTAGTATGAATACATTATGACAACGAGAAAGATAGAAAGAAAAGAGATGGACTTGTACACAAACACAGGGATCGAGTTAGAGAGACAAAGGATGGTGGACTGAATCACAAACCTAGACAGAGAGGGAGTACCAACAGAAACCATTACTCATGATAGAGAATTTTAACAACATAATATTGAAAAAAGTAGTCGACAGTGTAGGAGAAAGACAGACTGACAGGCAGAGAGTGAAACGAAGAGACAGGGAGACAAACTGACAGCGAGATGGATGGCCGTACAGATAGAACCCACATATGCAGATTGTTAGATAGAGATATAGACAGACAGATAGATAGATAGATAGATAGATAGATAGATAGATAGATAGATAGATAGATAGATAGATAGATAGATAGATAGATAGATAGATAGATAGATAGATAACCATTCTAAAATAACTATATTACAGAGATGAGAATCTTATAATGAAATCATATAATATGTGTGGACTGTCAGATGTTCTAAACACAGATGTTTTATTAGCATTCTAAATGTTCATTGAACGTTGGAAAGTTTTAACATTTCTGTCATTTTTTTTCTTATCTTGAGACATAAATTATGTTGCAATTTTTAACCACTGTTTACTTAAGTCGTCTTGACTGTGTTCTAATTTTTTTTCTCTGTATGGGGTGAAATTTAATAAAGTTAGTAAGTTGTGTTTTCTACTATTCTATAAGTAAGATTAGAGAAAAGCTGTAACATTACACGTCGTATAGTTATACTACATGACAGCTGTCACTCTTCTGCTCTTTAAATTATTGTGGAGATGCAACTGTAACATTTAAAAAAAATTGGTCTATGTCCGTTTAAGACTGTAAAAAAGAGCATTTGTTGCCTATTTGTATTATAGTTTTGGAGATCAAAATTATGTATTATTTCTAGAGATAAACATATAGTTAATAAGTATGCAGTTTAAAAAATACTTCCAGAAACCATTGCAAGTTAAAACTGATCAAGTTGTGTCTTTCTGATTTAGAATACTACTAAGCAAACAGATAGAAATGGCTTGATAATAATGAAATTCATCCTTTGAAAACAAAACAATGAGTAACAATAAAGATAGATCTTGAAATTAGCAGAAATCAAGAAATTAAATTTGTAGCAGTCAATATTATGTATTATCACCTGATTTATTTTCCTCATAAAGGTAATATACTGAACTACTTGGAACTTTAGTGGGTGATAAAATTATAACACTTTGCCAGAAACAGATGGCACCGTCTTCATAGTAAAGAGTGAGAAAAAAGTGAAAAATGGCTGGACATCTTCGTAAACGAAAATGAAAAAGGGGCTTTACTTCGAACAAAAAGAAAACATAAGCCTTGGTCATCTCAAAGAAACCAAACAGTGATTCCTGAATGTCAAACAAAAGTAAACAGCACAATAAAGAAACAGGAAGTATGTTTCGACAGCTGGGGACAATACTGTTCAAGTGGGAGAAATTTAACTGAGAGAAAAAGCAAAATAACGCAAGATAAAATAGTGTTTTTTCATAAATAGAATGTAATTTGTGTAATACATCACAATCTATGTGAGATAAGAAAACAGTACTCCACAGTGCACATTGAGTCAAATTTATTTTACGTATACAAGATGTGGCCAGCTACTAATACAGTACATAAACTCTGAAAATGCTGAAATGTAGTTATTTGCAAGAATAATGGAAATATCCTAGACGGCACTAGAGAAATCAGGTGAAGAGAGTCTGAGATAAGATGAAGAGTTAATGCATTGAATAAAAGAAATGTCAGTGAAAGGCTATAGAAATTCATAGCAAAGTTTCTTAGGTGATTCCAGTATCACTACAGTAAGACAAAGATAACGATAGAAGGAAGAGAGATGGGCGTAAACAGAGAGATTAATTGATTGATTGATCTTTATTTCAAAAGGGTTAAGAATTGGGCACGCAGGCCCGTCTGACATTCTGCCCTTTATCATACATCTTTCACTCTATTCCAGACATTCTACAAATATACTGTTCATATAACAAACATAACTAACATTGAATCTGAGAGACATAAAATAAAATATAACATTTACGTTTCGCTCTTAAACATTCACTCAGTACAGAAGTAACTACATACATTATAAATGACTATCTACTAAACAAAATTTTCGGGACTATTCAGAAAACAAGTAATTGTATTCGGTGTCTGTAAGAGCAGATTAAGATAACTTTTAAGTTTTATAATTCATGGAGGCATGTAGTCGACATCAAATAGATATTGGGAAAGCTTGTAGTTGTAGGAAGGAGTATAATTTATATTTTTTATATAGGATGGGAGGGTATTCCAAAGATGAGCAGCAGAATAACTAAAGCTTTTCTTGTAAAGATCAAGTCTAGGTTTTGGAAGACATATGTTGTTCAAGCGTTGGCTGCACTTTGGGCTAAATTTAAACAGGTTCCATAGATAAGGCGGGGCATGCCGTGAAATAATTTGATGTACTAACTTGGCCTTGTTGAAGAGGAACCTGTTCTTAAGAGGTAGTATTTTGATACATTTTTGATGATTAGTTGATTGTGCTTGATCTTTGTCACTAATAAGCTTTACTGCTATCTTTTGGAGAGAGCAAAGCCTTTTTGTATTTGACACTGAGCAACAATCCCAAACTGTTGAGCAGTAGTCTAAATGTGTTTGTATGTGAGCTATGTAGTATGTCTTCCTAGTGTCTTGATCTATGAAGTGCTTAATTTTAGCTAATTGGTATACTTTTTGTGCGATGAGTTTTGTTAGACATTGCACATGAGAGTTCCAGGTCAGATGTTGGTCAATAATAAGACCTAGTGTTTTGTGCTCGCTAACGTTTTCTATCTGTGATGTTTCTGTACAGAGCCGAAGTGTTGTTTTTGTTGCGTTTTGTAGTTTCTGTCTTGTTGTTATGAGCATTGATTTTGTTTTATCGGTGTTTATAATCATGCCATTATTTTTGCTCCATCCAATTAAATTGTATAACTCCACCTGAAGAGTTGATTCTAGATTAACACAATCGTAATCTCTGGTGTAGACTGTGCAATCATCGGCAAAAAGGTCACAAGAAGAGTGTTTAAGATGAAGTGGAAGATCATTGATATAGATAGCAAAGAGCAACGGGCCTAGAATAGAACCTTGCGGAACACCAGTGTCAACTTTAGCAGAATTTGATAGAGGATTGTTGAAGAATACTACCTGTTGTCTGTCTGAAAGAAACGATGCAATTAATTTTATTAGGTCAGGGTGCAGTCTATAAGTCTTTATTTTTCTTACAAGAATATCGTGGTCAATCATATCAAATGCCTTTTTAAAGTCGACAAAAATGGCACCACATAGTCTGTCGTCATTTATGTTTACTAACCAGTTTTCTGTCATTTTGGTAAGAGCTGTGTGGCAGGAATGATTGGGTCTAAAGCCTGACTGACTGTCTATGAGTAAATTGTTCTCTTGCATGTGTCGTAGAGTTATTTTGTGTATGTGTTTTTCGAGTGGTTTTGATAACGACGATAATATGGATATTGGTCTATAGTTGGTAAGATTGTTAGATGAGCCAGATTTAAAGCGAGGATACACCTTGCAGTTTTAAAAGCCTCAGGAAAATAACATTCTGCAATGCATTGGTTGTAAATATATGTTAGTGTATGTGAAATGACAGGTGCAGCATAACGTAAGAGAGAGAGAGAGAGAGAGAGAGAGAGAGAGAGAGAGAGAGAGAGAGAAAGAGAAAGAATTGTTGAGTGATTTACAAATTGAGACAGAGAGGGAACTCCAGAAGAAATCGTTACTCATAATGAACGACGACTAGACGGAAAGTCAGAATATAGATAGATAGATAGATAGATAGATAATTATCACTCCGTATATACATAGATTATAGAGATCAGAATCTTTTAATGGAATCTTAAAACATAGTGGTTATATATATATATATATATATATATATATATATATATATATATATATATATTAGCCATACATACCTTTCAGAAAATGTAAGACACTAAAAGGTTCTTTCATATTTTAATGTTTCTTTTCGAAAGACATAATTTTTGTTGCAATTCTTAAGGACCCTGTAGATAAGCCATCTTGATTCTGTTCTCTGTTTGTTTCTTTATTTTTCTGTGTCATGTAATTTAATACAGATCGTAAGTTTTGTGTTCTACTATACTCTAGACAAGGATTAGACAAAACGTGTAACATTATAACTCGTATACTGTTCTTACATGACCAGCTGTAACTTTTTAACTTTCTAAATTATTTCCGATGGTGAATTATAATATATATGCATGAAACTCTACTGTAGAGATCGGAACAACAACACAACTCCTTCAGATCATCAGAGGAAGTACCCCCCACCCTGAGACAAGTGTTTCGGCCCTATTAAACTCCTGACACTCTAAGGGGGGTGGGCCCCTCTGGGTCATGACTCCCAGAGGTCTTGTGAGTTGCTGCTTTTTTTTTCCTTCCCGGTCCTGGGATTAAACCCATGATCTTCCAGTTGGCACTGCACTTTTGAAGTGCGTCTTTAGCGATTTAGCTACTGAGAACGGGTACTGTTTGTGGCAAATGAAAGTACTTATTTTCCCATGCTTGTTTCGCATACTCCACAGCCAGCATGAGGCCTTTTCTGCTGTTTCTGAAAGGCTTCTCAATGCCCTTGCTATTGTTTGTCCCTTTATGCACAGTTGCTTACATAGGACATATGCTGATGTTGCTACGAATCCCCTTGCTCCCACTTCTACAGCTATCACTTTTGCCCTGATTCCTGCCCCTCGCCTCAGTTGCTTGACCAGATCATTGTACTTCTCCAATTTGAATAAATGTTGTTCCTCTATTCTATTTTCGTATGGGACCGTAAGCTCGATCATTATTAATTCCTGTTTTTCTGTGGAGTACACTACAATGTCCGGTCGCATTCCTGTGTTCTTGATGGCAGTCGGGCATTCTCTTTTTCCTGGAAGGTCCGCTATCACATCCCAGTCATTTGTACCATCTAGCAGTGATGGTAAGGGAATGTCCCTGATTTCAATATTTGATATCAGCACTTATGAAGTATTTAGGTGGGACCTCAACTCTTTTGCTGTTATTTGCTTTACCTTTTGCCCTGTCTACGATGGCTACTAGTTCCTGCAGCACTCTGTTGTGCTTCCAGGTGCACCGTTCTTGGCTTAGAAGACAATCTACATGCTGACAACATATGTTCCAATGTTTGCCTTTCGTTGCAGAGAGGGCACTTTGTATCTTCTGATACACCCCAATTGTATAGATTGGAGCCTGTAGGCAGAAGGTCATAAGTAGCTCTGATGACGAAGCTGAACCTCAAGGGTGCCATTTTCCAGATGTCATCCCATGTTGGTGATCTCTGCAGGGCTTCCTCCCACGTTGTCCATTGCTCGTGTTGTGATTGTTGGACTGCTTCTGGACCCGCTTGTCATCCTCTGACTTCCTTACTTCACTGATGATCATATCCCTTCTTTCCTTAAAGGAGGCCTTTGACAATCTGATTTCACCATGACCAAATCCCCTTCTGTTGGTCTGGGTGTACCCTATTACTTCTTTCAGCTCCTGCGTTTCCCTGTCTGTGGTCACTTCCTCACCTACTTTCCATTTTCGTCCAGTTTTAAGTGTTGGCTGCACTTCTCTTACCACTGGATCTGTATATTCTTGTAGCATCATTGCAAGTCTTGTTTTTCCTACCTTGTATTCTTCAACCACAGATTTGAGTGGCAGCTGCAGTTTGTTCTTCTTGCAGTACAGCGCGCTACATCAGTTAATCCTGGTGGTATGCCCAGCCACTTTCTTATGGCTTTATTTATCTTTCTTTCGACTGTCTCTACTGTGCTGGTTCTTACTTCGTAAATAAGTAATGGCCACATCAGTTTTTGAATCAGCATGAATTGGAGACACCATATTTTGAACTTACCCAGTTGCCTGATTTTGTCTATGATGTTCAGTCCACTCTGCATGTATATATATATATATGTATATATAATTTTTGTCTATGTCCTTCTGAAACATGTGTAAGGGATATGTTTTGTTTCCTTATATTAGTGTTTATAAGATAAACATTATAATATTTTTCGAAGCATACATAATAAATAATTTACATTTAAAAAAATACTTGCAGAAATAGGAAGGGAACATGAAACTTCTCCAGGTGTGTATTTTTGTTTTAAATTACTGTAAAACAAACAAAAATGGTCTAATGATAACAAAAAACATTTTTGACAACAATGAGCAACAATAAAGATGGAACAAGAAATTAGCAAATATCAGGAACCTAAATTTGGAGTACTCAAATATTGTGTGTTATCACCTGATTTATTTTCACTCATACTGTGAGAATAGGATGCATTATATTAATGAATTACCTGGAACTTCAGTGCGAGATAAAACTTAAACATTTTGACAGAAACAGTTGACATAGTCTTCATAGCAAAGAGTAAGAAGGAAGTGGAACATTAGCTAGATATATTCGTAAAAAAAAGTTTACAAGTGGGCTTTAACTCGAACAAGAAGGAAAACATAAGCCACGGTTATCTGAAAAAAAAGTGATTTCTTAATGTCAAATAAAAGTAAAAGGCTCAAAACTGAAACAGGTCCTAAGTTTCTATACCTCGGGCACTATTGTCTTCAGTTGGAAGATAGATAACTCAGAGAAAGAGTAAAATAACGTGAGACAAAATATTGTTTCAAATACTAGAAAATAGTTTATGTAATAGATCACTGTCATTGAGAGTGAAGAAAACAGAGGAAGGTGGAGTACCCGTAGAGTAGGAACATGGAATGTGAGAAGTATGTATGACGGAAAGTATCAAATAATAAGTGACGAGATGAACAAGGATACATTTTCGGAATCTGCAAACATCGATGGAAAGAATCAGGACACTTCATGAATAGAAATAATGCTATCTTAATATACTCATAATTAGGAGGAAAGAATGGAAAGATTTTATTTACTTGGACAAATTAATATCAAAAGCATACATACGTTACAACCTAGAAAATGACAGAATCCTCACTAGCAGACTTATAGGCACACCTAAAGATGTAATAGTTATCCAGATTTAAGTACCTACATCATAAGCAGAAGAACAGGAAGTAGAAGCCTTTTATAACAAACTGCAAACAGCGATTGACAAGATACGAGAGAATAATATTGCATTAATAATGAGTGATTCTAATACAAAGATTGACACAGAAAGAGTAGAATGATATGTTTTTGAGAAAATTTAGTATACAACATTGTAGGACATAAAAATGAGGCAGGTGACAATCTCGTGGCGTTTTGCACGGAAAATGAACTAATGGTCGCTAACACACTTTTGGGACAACATCCAAGAATAATTTACACATGGACATCACCTAATGAAATATATTACATTTTAATACAAAGAAGGTGGTGATCAAATATAATTACATTAAATTAATTAATACTATTAAAAAAAAACTCAACCAGGTGGAGATTGTGACATGAATCATGAGTTATTAAGAGCAGACCCGAAGATAAAGACACTTAGAGGATTAACACCACTCCTTTCAACCTTACAAAAGAACAATACAGTATAGAAGAGAAAAAACGTTTTGAGATAACGATGGCTGTAGAGGAGGAGATGAGATCTGATGATTTTGGCTACGCAGGGCAGAGATAACTTAATATCTGGCCACGTCTGTCGATTCATCCGTCTCAAGTGCAGAATCAGTATTCTTCATGCAGAAAGTAAGCTCATACTTAACAGAGCTTGTATTAATTCTCAGAGATATCGTATCATTTGAAAGGCGTGTTACGGGCTGTTGATTTGCTGACTTTTCATCCAGCATGCACTGGGCCATTTCTATTGCACGTGACTTGACAAGTTTCTCACCTGTTGTGTGCTGTTCTCCTACCAGCGCTATGAGAAAACTATGTACGATCAGATGTCTCCCTGGCCTTTTCATTCATAATCTGAGATGCGTGCAAAACGTACCTGTGGGTGTTAAACAGCTGATCATGCAGGCGTACAACATACTACTTTTTTGTCTTTGCTGTCAGCACAACGTTTCGAAAAGAACTTTCTCTACAATATATAGAACTTATCTATCATTTCACTACAACATTTAGAACAGAACTCTCTTTCCCGAACACGTCTAGGATAGAACTCTCATTTATCTACATTTAGAACAGAACTGTTATTTCTCTTTAGCATATAGAACAGAACTCTCCCTTCTCTTCAACATCTACAACAGAACTCTCCCTTTTCTTCAACATCTGGAACTGAACACTTCCTTCTCGCCACCATTTGGAACAGAACTCTCCCTTCTAGAACAGAACTGACTTATTCATGAATCTCTCCAGTTCAACGCCGTGAATGAGGTAGATAGTATCTTTCTCGTTTTCGTTGAATTATTAACCATAGCTCAGCTGTTTAAGCGAGCACGGAGAAAGAGTCAAATGATAAATGTGTGAAAAACAAATCAGAAAAATCATTACGAATGAATTATCTAAGGAAAATGATGTTTGCTTCTTTCCATAAAACAGATTACATTTACTTACTTTGTAGTATTATTAGGAAGGTAAGACTTCTTACATATATAATCCAGGTGCTCTTTTTCAGTTTGCAATAATTTATCTGTATTCTCATCTTTACATAATAACAAAAAAGATATAGACGTTTTCTCTCTATATTCAGTCGTAACGCAGTCAATTACATTATTTTTGTTCATACTGAATATTACAAAGAATATATAATATAAAATAAGAAGGGTTACTAGTATTTCTTCTGTTTTCGGGGGACAACCGTTACTAATTAAAATACTTCAATTTTGAAATACATGATGTAGAACATGGAAAATTATATATATATATATATATATATATATATATATATATATATATATATATATATATATACGTACACATAAATCTGCGCATGAAAATGCTGTTTTGATCTTTCTATAAAATATTTTACACTTTCTACACTGAACTGTTTCTTAGTCTAATTTAAGAAGAAAGAATTATTATAATATTGCAGCTACTCTTTTCCTCATGTATTTTATACCACCATACGCTTACATTTCAACGTATTTAATTATTACGTCTGATCTTAGAACGTAAGTATTACCATTCTAAGAAATTAAACTATATGTGTGAGTGAGAATGAATTAAGTGTATAATAAACTTTCACATATTCACATCATATTCTTCTTAATGTCTGCAATAGCTCATAGAAGAAAGAAATAAGAAAAATCAAAATCCTTTGTCATATTAGTAGACATTTGTGAAAGGCTTTTGATACACTGGGAAGTAAATAAATGTTCAGTATTAAAACAGAAAAGACAATAGATAAACCCCTCAAAGTGTATATAAAGATTATTGCTTTTATTTCATATAACAACACTAGGTAACAAAAAAGCTTCATTTCTTTGAAGAGTTATTTCAAATGTGAAGGTATCAGCTTCCAAGAAAATATATAACAATCTTAGATTTGGAAAACCCGGCACGGAGTAAAAAAAATAAAAGTATTATTGAATATTTCTTAATGAAGCAATCACCTGCTTGTTGATGAAACAATTACCTCCTTGATGAAACATTTACCTCCTTGTTGATGAAACAATCGCCTCCTTGTTGATGAAACAATCACCTCCTTGTTGATGAAACAATCACCTCCTTGTTGATGAAACAATCACCTCCTTCTTTGAGAAAGAAAAAGACGAATGAAAGATTAGAGGTAGAAGACGATGCCCGTCTCGCAACTAGCGACCTGCAGCTGATAAGCCGGCTTCACCGTTGTCGATCCGTAGCAGATCAAGACCATGTTCCACATTTCTGTTGCTACCCATAGTAATAGACATATCTTAGATAACAGGATAGGGATCTTCAAACCACGCTAGGTGATGGACTGAGACAAAGAAATAGTGCACACCCTCACTTTTTTATCTACACTTCAGATCACAAAAAAGCAATCTCCCAATCCAACATTCTAACTGTGTCTCAACATCTTTGTCGCATCAGCTGGAAAGAAAATAACCAAGTAGTTTCGGGGAAAAAGAAGAATAAACATCAGAAGGAAGAAGTGTAGAAGCATGAATGAATAAATGAATGATAATCTTTATTTTTAAAGGGTAAAGAATTGGTCACGCAGGCCCGTCTTACATTCTGCCCTTCATCACTCCATCTTCAATCTTCCCATACACTCGATTTAATACAAGTATACAAATTGCATTAATAAAAAAAACATATCAAAAGAGTGTAAGATTAAACTATTACATTCAAAGTAAAAGAGAAGAAGTAATTAATCTAACAAAATAACTCTTACATACATACACGTGCACACACATAACCACAAATACATTGTCAGTACAAGTCTTTTAACTTATATTTTTAACAAACGTTAAAATAATTTCTAACAATATCTAACAAGTTACTTTTCGAACTATGTCATTTTAATATCTTATGGCTGGCGAGTCACGGATTTAGAGAATGCCGATTATTCTATGGAGGCATATAATTACAAACAAGTAAATAATGAAACAGGTTTGAGTTAAAGGATGAAGTATTACCAATGGATTTTAAATGGTAGGGGAGGGTGTTCCAGAGCTGTACTGCAGATTATCCAAGGCTGTTCTTGTACAGATCAATCCTGGGTTTAGGAAGAAGACAGTTTTTTAAAACGCTGGCTATGTTTAGTGTTATACGAAAACAGTGACCACAAGTAAGGCGGAGCATTGTGCGACAGAATTCTGGGAACAAACTTAACTTTGTTGAACATGACTCAATGGTAGGATTTTGAGTTGTTTTTGGTAATCTACAGTCTATACTGGGTGTTTGTCACAAATCAGATTTAATGCTCGTTAGTGAAGTGAGTGGAGCCTTTTTTGTGTTTTGGAGTGAGCATCCATCCCAAATTGTGGAACACGGATATTACAACAAATTTGGGATTTAGAAAAAGCCCCAGAGGAGTGGAAAACTGGTCTTATAGTAAAACTACCAAAGAAGGGTGACCTCAGAGATTGCGGGAACTGGAGAGGCATTACCTTACTGCCACTCACTAATAAAGTATTTTGCAGAATAATCATCAACAGAATTGTACCAACACTTGAGGAAAAACTTCGGAAAGAGCAGGCAGGATTTAGGAAAGGAAGATCATGCACAGACTACATATTTGTACTTAGACAAATATTAGAACAGGCAAATGAGTGGTATAGCACAACATATGCATTATTCATAGATTTTGAGAAAGCCTTTGACAGTGTCAACAGAGATGCACTGTGGAAAATCCTAAGATGGCATGGCCTCCCCCATAAAATAGTTAATGTAATCAAAGCCCTATACGAGGGTTTTCAGTGCAAAGTTATCTGTGGAGAACATACCTCCAGCAGCTTTAGGGTACAAACAGGAGTGAAACAGGGATGTGTACTATCACCAACATTATTTATCTTGGCAGTAGACTGGTTAATGAAGGAGGCAACATCAGACAAACACAGAGGATTACAATGGACCCTTGACACAGTGCTGGAGGACCTTGACTTTGCGGACGACATTTGTCTATTATCAAGCAGTCACAAAGATATGCAAGATAAAATAAACAAGTTAACCCAGAATGCAAACAACATAGGACTAAAGATCAACGTAGGAAAGACAAAGTTAATGAAGCAAAATGTGAACAACAGAAATGTACTCAGAGTAGATAACAAGTTAGTGGAGGAGGTCAACGAATTTGTATACCTTGGCAGCAGAGTAGTAGAAAATGGAGACAGCACAGAGGACATCAACAGCAGACTTACTAGAGCAAACCAGGCTTTTGCAATGCTACAGAATATATGGAAATCAAATAAACTAAGCATAAATATGAAAATCAGGATATTTAAGAGTAATGTTCTAAGTGTACTACTCTATGGAAGTGAATGCTGGAAAATCACTAAAACCATAGAAAACAAGTTGAATTCTTTCCAGACTAAATGTTTACGTAGAATTAAAAAAATATTTTGGCCAAACACCATAAGAAATAACATCTTATTGGCAGAAATGCAGATGAAACCACTGACAACAACTATTGAGGAAAGACGCTGGCGATGGTTGGGACATGTGCTCCGAATGACTGACAACTCACTACCAAAAATAGCACTAAGATGGACACCACAGGGGAGCAGAAGTAAGGGTAGACCAAAAGAGACATGGAGAAGAACAACAGAAAGGATGTTGAGCAATAGAGGGCTCACCTGGGCAAGAGCAGAAAAAAAGGCGAAAGACAGGCATTTGTGGAAAACCCTTGCGGAAGCCCCATGTGCCCTGGGCACTTAAGATTCAGAGAGAGAATTGGTAATGGTTGTCCCCCAAAACAGAAGAAATACTAGTAACCTTTCTTATTTTATATTATATATTAATTGTAATATTCAGTGTGAAGAAAAAGAATGTAACTGACTGCGTTACGACTGAATATAGACAGAAAACGTCTATATCTTTTTTGTTATTATGTAAAGATGAGAATACAGATAAATTATTGCAAACTGAAAAAGAGCACCTGGATTATATATGAAATAAGTCTTATTTTCCTAATAATACTACAAAGTAAGTAAATGTAAACTGTTTTATGGAAAGAAACAAAGATCACTTTCCTTAGATAATTCATTCGTAATGATTTTACTGATTTGTTTTTCACACATGTATCATATGACTCTTTCTCCGTGCTCGCTTAAACAGCTGAGCTATGGTTAATAATTTAACGAAAACGAGAAAGATACTATCTAACTCAGTCACGGCGCTGAACTGGAGCGATTATAATGAATAGGTCATTTCTGTTCTAGATGTTGAAGAGAAGGGAGAGTTCTGTTCTAGATGTTGAATAAAAGGGAGAGTTATGTTCTAGATGTTGAGAGAAAGGAGAGTTCTGTTCCAAATGGTGAAGAGAAGGGAGAGTTCTGTTGTAGATGTTGAAGAGAAGGGATAGTTCTTTTATATATGCTAAAGAGAAAGAACATTTCTGTTCTAAATGTAGATCAATGAGAGCTCTTGTCCTAGACGTGTTCGGGAAAGAGAGTTATGTTCTAAATGTAGATCAATGAGAGCTCTTGTCCTAGACGTGTTCGGGAAAGAGAGTTATGTTCTAAATGTAGATCAATGAGAGCTCTGTCCTAGACGTGTTCGGGAAAGAGAGTTCTGTTCTAAATGTTGTAGGGAAATGAGAGATAAATTCTATATACTGTAGAGAAAGTTCTTTTAGAAACGTTGTGCTGACAGCAAGGACACCTCGTTGGTCTGTGTTATTGTCAGGCCGGGGACTTTGTCGCAGCCACGGAGCTTGGTATTTACCGCCTTCCTTTTGTTAAGTGGGTAATTCTTTACAGTCGTCGGCCACAGCACATCCCGTCTTCTTGTCTGACTAGTTTCTTCTAAATCATCGTCTCCAAGGCAAGATAACATTGTTAGCTTAAGACCAAATAATGATCTCAGCCATTGTAGTCTCACTTGGCCACAGTATGACCTAGTTAAAATGAGGTATAGTTCACCTGGACACATGCTAGGCCAGTAGTAGATAAAGAGATATATAACTTTCTAACATTTTGGTAAATATTTAACAAACTACATGTATTTTTAAAATTTCACATATTACACCACAAGCACAAACACAAGTGAAATCCAGTGGTATCCATTTCACGTCACAATCTTATAAAATAACATTGGTAAAAATCCAAATGTAGGAGCTAACATAAACACGTCCTGTCACATCACAACTCGAGGAAAATAGAGAGAGGGGGATAAAAAGTATGAAATATATAGATGTATAGACAGACAGACAGATAGACGGACGGACGGATAGACATATAGATAGATAGATAGATAGATAGATAGATAGATAGATAGATAGATAGATAGATAGATAGATAGATAGATAGATAGACATAGATAGATAGATAGATAGATAGATAGATAGATAGATAGATAGATAGATAGATAGATAGATAGATAGATAGATAGATAGATAGATAGATAGATAGATAGATAGCGAGCACGGTGAAAGAGTCAACATTTGACCACAGCAACACAGTGTCTACCCCACATGCTGCAACAGAGTTAACATTCTGTTATACTGCTTCTTCGCATTCGTTTCAGAATCTTGCTTTGATTACCATTGATTTCTGGATATGTCGTTATCATCGTAAAGTGATTTAAATTTTTCATCTGTGCTTTATGATGTTGGAAAATGTACTTGGTTGATGTTAATGTCAATGGGCTGACCCTATACTTTCACCAATTGCGTACTATCTATAATTTCCTGGTATCTCTTTATTTATACATTTTTTTTCTTTTTTTGTTTTGTTTTTGTTTAAACTACACGTAGTATATAGCTAAGAGACGAAACGCATATTTTAAAACAGAGATGTATACATGGCATCACTGATATAAATTTTATCATCAAAGAGAACACGGAATATTTTGCAACGCATTTTGTCAAACGATTATGCGGAAATACGCGTTATCAATTTAGAAGCTAATAGACGACGTAACAGAAAAGCGTTGAGAAACTTAACCCGCGAGACAAACACGGTTTATTCTGTTCTTGATAAATGTGTGAAAAACAGATCAGAATAATCATTCTTATAATCTTATATCATCCCCGTGCCGTTAAACGTCACATAGGACTCGCAAAGCAGTTCGCCAATTTTTCCTCTCTTCGGCGAGTCTTTCAAACTCATTAAAGGATTTTATGCCTGTTAATTTGGCCTCCCTTAATAATGTCCTCTTCAGAGTTTCACCTGGTCTGCCCCTTTTTCTTTGGCCTGTTGTGTTCCACTTGATAGCTTGTTTTGGGATTCTCTGATCATTTCTTCTCATCAAGTGACCAACATATGTCCATCTCCTTTTCCTGATCACCCATGAGACTGGCTGTTGTTCAGTCATCTGTCTTATCTCTGCATTGTTCTTGATTTCATTCCACTTGATGCCGAGTATTTTCCTCGTGCATTTATTTTCAAAAGACTCTAATTTCTTTTCTGTTTCTTCAGTTGTTTTCCAGCTTTCGCATGCATAAATGAGGGTGGATATTACATTTGAATTGAATAGTCTTAACTTGGTTTTGTGCTTATATCTTTTGAATTCCATATGTTCTCAATATTTTTGAAGATTGATGCTGCTTTTGCACTTCTAATACTAACTTCCTTTCTAGTGTCACCATCCAGGTCTATGTAGCTGCCAACGTATGCAAATTGATTGACTTCTTCAATATCTGTCCCTTCTATGTGTATTTTTCCATTTTGATTCAGAGGAATTTTCATTATTTTTGTTTTGTCCTTGTTAATTTCAAGTCCTATTTTGCTAGCCAGTGAAGACAAGCGATATGTTTTTTCTTGCATGGAATTCTAATTATTACGGATAAGAGTTATGTCATCAGCAAAATCATGGTCTTCTAGTTGGGTGCCATTTACACAGTCAATACCTGTGTTACCTGTGCAGCACTTTTTCATTATGAAGTCTATTGTAATCCCAACAAGTAAAGGAGACTGTATACATCATTGTTTCACACCTGTTTCAATCTGGAACCATTCACTCATCCCTTCTTCTGTCTTGACTGCACAAACACATCCATTGTGTAAGTCCTTAATGATGTTGACAACTTTAGATGGTATTCCATATATACTTAAAATTCTCTATAATGAATCTCTGTGTATGCTATCAAATGCCTTTTAAAAATCTATGAAGTTCAGTATTAATGGTTTCTGCTTTTCAATATGTTCTTCAAGTATTATTCTGATAGTAAAGATCTGGTCGAGACAGCTTCTCCCTTTTCAAAATCCTGCTTGTTCTTCTCTCATTGCAGTATCCACTATATCTTTGAGTCTATTCAAAATGACCTTGCAAAATAATTTTGACACAACTGATATTAAGGTTACTCCTCTCCAGTTGTTACAGTCACTAAGGTTGCCCTTTTTTGGTATTTTAACAATGATTCATTTCTTCCAATTAGAATGGACTTTCTCTTCTTTCCATATCTTGTTAATCATTCTCTGTAGTTGTCTCATCTTGTCACTATTGATAGCTTTTAGCATTTTAGCTGTTATTTCATCTTCACCTGCAGCTTTGTTGTTAGCCATTAAATTCACTGCTGTTTCAATTTCATCAATGTAATTTCATCTAGGTTGACATTTAGTTGTGGGGCTGGTAAGTCAGTTTCAAGGTTTATCAGTTCTTTGGGTGTGGTCGATTAAGTATTTCTCTGGAGGTGTTCAGCCCATCTTTACTTTTGGTCTTTATTTGATGTTAATAACAAATAATCATTACGAATGAATTTTCTCAGGAAAATGATGTTTACTTCTTTCCATAAAACAGTTTACGTTTACTTACTTTGTCGTATTATTAGGAAAGTAAGACTTATAACATATACAATTTTTTTATAAATAGGAAACTACGAGGTTTTGGTACGGTAAAGTAAGAGAACAAATATTGTAGGATTAAACCTCGAAAAAATCGTACACAAGCACTTTAGTGAGACGTGAGAGAAAGAAAAATCACAAGAGAATTCCCTGGGATTCGAACACGGACTCCGTTAGGACGAGCAGCCGTCTAGCCACTAGAGAACAGCGTACTATCGACTTAGCTAACTAGCACCCCAAAAAAAGGTGTTTTGTTGACATAGTCTTTAGTAACTACTCAGCAGACATGAGAGATCGTGACACCCGGAAAGAAACGAGGTCGTGTCACACAGAAATTACGTAGCTTAGATTCATTCTCTCTAGCAGGTAGCAACTAGACAAACATACACACGGTCTCCTGCCATGTCTGGTGCAAACTTGAACAACATTAACAAACGAACGAATACTTATTACATGAAGTTAGTTTCAGGTATAGTTTTTAAGGAACAATTTTTTTTATAAATAGGAAACTACGATGTATAGTGTATGTGTATGTTTGTCTAGACAGAAAAGAAGACAAGAGATGAAACCTTCAAAGTATATATCAGAATTATTGTGGAGAGGTCAGGGCAGAGTATAAAAGAGCAGTTCTGACAGTCGGGGTGATTATTATAACGTTACATTACGCAAAATGTTCTTTCTTCGGCCTAACCCAGGGTAAAGCAATCTTTCATAGTCTCAATAATGGTCCGCACTGATTCCGTGTTCGAAACAGCCGCCCCAGTGGAGGTTACTTACTTACTGAACCCAGAGGTCGATCTTATTAAGGGAAGATACCACGAGGAGAGGACCCAGCTGATTACTGCCACAGCTCCGGAATTGTACAAGGCAACATAATCTTTCATCTCAAGTGTCATCATTGGTCCCTTCGGGGTTGGATCTTGAGGGATCTCCAAGCTGTACCGTTTTGAGGCGACCCTGATGGCGACTGCCTATATTACGCAATATAACAAGCTTCATGGACGGGTGTTAGAAACTGACAGCCCGAAATTAACACTAAAAAATATTGACAAAGAAGGGCAGCCTCCACCGGGTCCCTCCTACACTGACGCCCAAAGGGGTGAAACGGGTTCTAGAACAAGTAACAAGAAACCCGGATGTGGAAATATACCTGGCACAAGCAGCTCCTGAGAAGTGGAACTTCTCGATGAAGCCGGGAAGTCGTTGCCCAACTACATCAACCTGAAGGGGCCAGAAAATTACAAGCCTCACAGGTTGTGGATCCAAATACCAGGGAGAATGTCACCTTGCCCTAGGGGTGGTCTCGACGACCACTGGGCCAGCAAGTGCCCAGAGAAAAAGAAGCGAAGGAACTCCGAGGGAGAAACTACGAAACCAGCAGCTACACAGCAAGCCCACGAGCAGAGCCACGAAAGTGCTCCAGTCACACTAGAGAAGAACTGGCTGACTGCCTATGGTTTCAGCATGGCAGAGAAAAAGAGAAGCAAAGGGGCACGTTGCGAGACCCTTAGTCCAGAGCTCACTGCACCACCAACACCGGAATCTAGGACAGAAAACGACCTGACAGACGACGAAGAAGGCCAGGAGTTGGGAACCGATCTCTAGAACGACAAGAGCGACTTCAACCCCCGAGCCCTCTGCCTGGGTAGACACAACTAACGGGGCAGAGAGAGACAACCAAACCAGACGACAGCCAGCAGCTGGAACAAGGGGCAAGACTGACACCACAAGACACCACCACCTGACCCTGGTAGAGACAGACACAAACAACCACACGAGACGACAGCCAGCAGCTGGGACAAGAGGCAAGCCTGACATGACAAGACACCATAAGTAGGAATATCTAAAACATCACAGCACACATTTATTATATTTGTTCTAACAAACCTTGTAACAGTTTCACATTTTACTATTTTTACTAATTATAAATGGTCGGAGAAGTCATAGTTTTAAGTATTAACATAAAAGGTTTGCGCACAAAACTACAGCGCATGGTCTCTTTAACACAAACACACTCATCAGATTTCATCCTCATTAGTAGATACGGACATACACGCAGTACAGATCACAACACAGCTTAGCTTCAGGCACACATGTTTTAGCTTAGCCACACAGACATTAAGATCAGGAGTAGCAATAATACAGATATCAGACATGTGGGAGGTAGTTAGGACGAATAGAGATAGCAGGAGAAGAATCGCTGTAATTGAGGTAGCTAACAACTCACACATTTACACCATAGTCAACATACACGCAACACCTCACCGCATACACCATGTCAATTTCTACGAAGGCTTAGAATCTCTCATCAACCACACATACAGAGGACACACCATTATTTTAGGCGGATATTTCAATTGTATCACATCACATTTATACATTATTGGAGGGCAAGCGATATCTCATGTAGCTAGAACCAACACAGGTGAGAGACACCAGCTAGGAATTTTGCAAGACAATAAACACGTACGATTTAGTAGATACATACAGACAAACACACTCTCAAGGCAGAGAGACAACTCACAAGAGTAAGTTTTATATTCTACTATTTTCTAAACAATAGAGAATCAAACGGTGTAATAATATAAGTCATATACATTTACTACACCACCAGCTGTAACTCCTTCACTTTTTATAATATTGCTGAGGTGCAATTGCAATATTTTTTTTAAATTTCGGTATATGCCCTCTTCAGACTATGTAAAAGAGAATCTGTTGCTTATTTGTATTATAGTTTAGAAGAATAAAATTATATTACTTTTCGAAGTAGATGTATAATTAGTAAATATGCAGTTTAAAATGCCTGCAGAAAGAGAACTGGAAGTTAAACCTGATCAAGTTGTGTTTGTGTTTTAGACCGATAAATAAAACAAAAATAGATTGCAATTTCCTGATAATAATGAAATGTGTCTTTTGGAAACACTCAGCAACAATAAAAATGGAAAACGAAATTAGCAGATATCAAGAAATGAAGTTTAGAGTAGTCAAAGAATGCGTATTATCACTTGATTTATTTCTCTCAAACAGCGAGAATAACAAGGATTTTATTAATGAATTACTTGTAACATCAGTGTGAGATAAGACTTAAACATTTTGCCAGAAACAGATGGTGCTGTCTACATAGCAAAGAGTGAGAAGAAAGTGGAACAATGGCTGGACATCTTCGTAAAAGAAAATGAAAAAAAGGCGCTTTACCTCCAACACAAAAGAAAACATAAGCGAAGGTCATATCAAAGAAAACAAAAAAGTGATTCCTGATGTCAGATATAACTAACCGGTACATAACTGAAACAGGTGGTAAATGTCGGTAGCTAGGGACACTACTGTGTTAAGCTGGGGAAAGTTAAAACAGATTAAAAGCAAAATAACGAAGGACAAAATAATGTTTTAATAAATAGAAAGTAATTTGTATAATAGATCATTGTAATTGCGAGAGAAGAAAACAGTACCCCACTGCGTACATTGAATAACATTTATTTTACAGTTATGAGGCGTGGGCAGATACTAATAACGTACACAAGAACCTGGAAAATGTTGAAATGTGGTTATTAAGAAGAATGATGGAAATATCTTAGACGACACTAAAGAAAATCAGATAATGAGATTCGGAGAGAAAAGAGAGTATACTAATTAATACCGCAGGTTCTACAGAGAAGCAGGTATCAATACTTTGTGACATCGAGAAGGATAGAAAGAAAAGAGATGGCCGTAAACACACACACATAAGAAGCGAGAGAGACAGAGTGTGTGAGAGAGAGAGAGAGAGATACAGAAATACAGAGAGAATTGTGTACGGATTAACAAAATTCGATACAGAGGGAACGTCAACATAAATCATTACTCATAATCATACTTAAAAAAAATTATAAAATGCAGCCGACAGTGAAAGAGAAAGTCAGACAGAGAGTAAGATGTAGAGACATAGAGAGAAAAGGACTGTCGAAATGACGGCAGACGGAAAGTCAGACAGA
This sequence comes from Achatina immaculata, assembly GCA_009760885.1. NCBI lineage: Eukaryota > Metazoa > Mollusca > Gastropoda > Stylommatophora > Achatinidae > Lissachatina > Lissachatina immaculata. Next base: position 30,063,340 of record CM019721.1, on the reverse strand, counting down.
TAGATAGATAGATAGATAGACAGACAGAGAGACAGAAAGACAGACAGACAGACAGATATATAGATAGATAGATTGATTGATTGATTGATTGATCTTTATTTCAAAAGGGTTAAGAATTGGGCACGCAGGCCCGTCTGACATTCTGCCCTTTATCATAACATCTTTCACTCTATTCCAGACATTCTACAAATATGCTGTTCATATAACAAACATAACTAACATTGAAGCTGAGAGACATAAAATACAATATAACATTTACATTTCGCTCTTAAACATTCACTCAGTACAGAAGTAACTACATACATTATAAATGACTATTTACTAAACAAAATTTTCGGGACTATTCTGAGAACAATTAATTGTATTCGGTGTCTGTAAGAGCACCTTAAGATAACTTTTAAGTTTTATAATTCATGGAGGCATGTAGTCGAGAGATAGATAGATAGATCGACAGATAGATAGATAGATAGATAGATAGATAGATAGATAGATGGATAGATAGATAGATAGATAGATAGATAGATAGATAGATAGATAGATAGATAGATAGATAGATAGATAGATAGATAGATAGTTATTTAAACATTATATAACAATTATATTACCGAGATTAAAATCTTTCAATGAAATTGTGTAAGATGTGTGGGCAGTCAGTGTTTCTAAACAGTTGTTTTATCATAGTTATAACTTTTGCTTGAATATCGGTTCCGTTTAAAACTTTCTGTTATTTGTTTGTTTTCTTGAGACATAAATTCTGTTGCAACTTTTAATGACTTTGTGCATAGTCAGTCTTGATTGTTTTCTCATTTATTTGTCTCTGTATGCCACGCAATTGAATACAGTCCGTAAGTTGTTTCGTAATCTACTATTCTTTAAACAAGATCAGACAAAATGTGTAACATTATAAACAGTATACATTTACTTTATGTTTAGTTATACATTTTGTTATAAATGTTGCTTGATTATTCGTTTAGTTTAAAACATCCTGTCATTTTATTATGTTTTTTATATTGAGACATAAATTATGTTGCAATTTCTAACGATTCTGTGCACACGTTGACTTGATTACATTCTTATTAATTTGTCTTTGAATATCATGAAATTTAATACAGGCCGTAAGTTTTATATTCTAATATTCTCCAAACAAGATTAGACAAAACGTTTAAATTTAAAAGCTGTTTATTCTCCTACAAGACTAGCTGTTACTTTTTAACATTTTATATTATTGTGGTGGCGAAATTTTAATTTTAATTTTTACGAAAAGTAGTGTTTCTGTTTTAGATTACAACAAAACAAATATAGATGACAATTGCAGACCATAATGGAAATCTTCTTTTGACAACAATGAGCAACAATAAAGCTGGAATATTAAATAAGAAAATAAGAGATAAATTGCAATTTGGACTAGTCAAAAATGTATATTATGACCTGCTTTATGTTCCTCATACAGCGAGAATAGCTTGCATTTTATTAATGAGTTACTCAGACATCAGTGAATTAAAAAACTTACATTTTCCAGAAACAGATGCCACCGTCTTCATAGCAAAGAGTCAGAAGGAAGTAGAACAACGGCTAGACATCATCATAAAAGAAAATGATAAAAATGGTTTTATCTGGAAGAAAAAGGAAACATAATACATAGTCATCTCACAGAAAACAAAAATAGATTCCTAAATGTCAAATAAAAGTGAAAAGCATAAAACTGAAGCAATTGATCAGTTTCGATAGCTGGGGACAAAACTGGCCTATACGGACGAAAGTTAAATGAGAGAAAGTGCAAAATAACGCAAGGCAAAATAATGTTTTAATCAATAGAAAGTAATTTGCATAGCAGATCATTGTTTTTGCGTGTGAAGAAAACACACTCCACTAGGTACATTGAGTCACATTTATTGTACGGATCTGAGGCATTTTTAGTTAATAATAAAGTACAAAAGTCCCTGGAAAATGCTCAACTGTGGATATTTAAAGGAAATGTCTAAATGCTTTAGACGACACTACAGAAATCGTATGAAGAGATTCAGATAAAAGCTGGATAGTTAATTCAATCAATAAAAAATACCAGTGAAACATTATAAACATTCATACCACATGTTCTTGAGGGACGCTATCATGAATACGTTGTGAAAAACATAAATACAGGAAGAAAAGAGATTGACATAGACATATACACAGAGTGATGTATTGAGAGAGATGGAATCAGAGACAGAATTGAGGATGGTATAACAAACTGACAGAGATAGGGAACTCCAAAAGAAATCATTACTCATAACAAAGAATTTTAACAATATAATATTGTCAAAATTAGTCGGATGAGTGACAGGTAGACAGTGAGACGTAGAGACAGAGAGACAAATCGACTGTGGGATGGACGGACAGATAGAAAGTCGGATATGGAGATAGATAGATGGATAGATAGATAGATAGATAGATAGATAGATAGATAGATAGATAGATAGATAGATAGATAGATAGATAGATAGATAGGATAGATAGATATATAGATAGATAGATAGATAGATAGATAGATAGATAGATAGATAGATAGATAGATAGATAGATAGATAGATAGATAGATAGATAGATAGATAGATAGATAGATAGATAGATAGATAGATAGATAGATAGATAGATAGATAGATAGATAGATAGATAGATAGATAGATAGATAGATAGTTATTTAAACATTCTATAACAATTATATTACCGAGATTAAAATCTTTCAATGAAAATGTGTAAGATGTGTGGGCAGTCAGTGTTTCTAAACACAGTTGTTTTATCATAGTTATAACGTTTGCTTGAATATCGGTTCCGTTTAAAACTTTCTGTTATTTGTTTGTTTTCTTGAGACATAAATTCTGTTGCAACTTTTAATGACTTTGTGCACAGTCAGTCTTGATTGTTTTCTCATTTATTTGTCTCTGTATGCCACTCAATTGAATACAGTCCGTAAGTTATTTCGTAATCTACTATTCTTTAAACAAGATCAGACAAAAGGTGTAACATTATAAACAGTATACATTTACTTTATGTTTAGTTATACATTTTGTTATAAATGTTGCTTGAATATTCGGGTAGTTTAAAACATTCTGTCATTTTATTATGTTTCTTATCTTGAGACATAAATTATGTTGCAACTTCTTACGATTCTGTGCACACGTTGTCTTGATTACATTCTTATTAATGTGTCTTTGATTATCATGAAATTTAATACAGGCCGTAAGTTTTATATTCTAATATTCTCCAAACAAGATTAGACAAAACGTTTAAAATTAAAAGCCTTTTATTCTCCTACAAGACTAGCTGTTACTTTTTAACATTTTACATTATTGTGGTGGCGAAATTGTAATTTTTACAAAAATTTCGATCTATGCTTTTTTTTAGATTGTGTAAAATATAATCTGTTCTATGATTTTTTAAATTAATCTATAGAAAAATAAAATAAACTATTTTAAAGTATGTATTATAAGTAAATATATCGTTTAAAAATACTGCAGAAAGAGAACTGAAAGTTAAAACTGATCAAGTAGTGTTTCTGTTTTAGATTACTACAAAACAAATATAGATGGCAATTGCAGACCATAATGAAAATTTTCTTTTGATAACAATGAGCAACAATAAAGTTGGAATGTTAAATAAGAAAATAAGAGATAAATTGCAATTTGGACTAGTCAAAAATGTGTATTATGACTTGCTTTATGTTCCTCATATAGCGAGAATAGCTTGCATTTTATTAATGAGTTACTCAGACATCAGTGAATTAAAAAACTTACATTTTCCAGAAACAGATGCCACCGTCTTCATAGCAAAGAGTCAGAAGGAAGTAGAACAACGGCTAGACATCATCATAAAAGAAAATGATAAAAATGGTTTTATCTGGAAGAAAAAGGAAACATAATACATAGTCATCTCACAGAAAACAAAAATAGATTCCTAAATGTCAAATAAAAGTGAAAAGCATAAAACTGAAGCAATTGATCAGTTTCGATAGCTGGGGACAAAACTGGCCTATACGGAAGAAAGTTAAATGAGAGAAAGTGCAAAATAACGCAAGGCAGAATAATGTCTTAATCAATAGAAAGTAATTTGCATAGCAGATCATTGTTTTTGCGTGTGAAGAAAACACACTCCACTAGGTACATTGAGTCACATTTATTGTACGGATCTGAGGCATTTTTAGTTAATAATAAAGTACAAAAGTCCCTGGAAAATGCTCAACTGTGGATATTTAAAGGAATTGTCTAAATGCTTTAGACGACACTACAGAAATCGTATGAAGAGATTCAGATAAAAGCTGGATAGTTAATTCAATCAATAAAAAATACCAGTGAAACATTATAAACATTCATACCACATGTTCTTGAGGGACGCTATCATGAATACGTTGTGAAAAACATAAATACAGGAAGAAAAGAGATTGACATAGACATATACACAGAGTGATGTATTGAGAGAATTGAGGACGGAATAACAAATTGACAGAGATAGGGAACGCCAAAAGAAATCATTACTCATAACAAAGAATTTTAACAGTATAATATTGTCAAAATTAGTCGGATGAGTGACAGGTAGAGAGTGAGATGTAGAGACAGAGAGACAAATCGACTGTGGGATGGACGGACAGATAGAAAGTCGGATATGGAGATAGATAGATAGATAGATAGATAGATAGATAGATAGATAGATAGATAGATAGATAGATAGATAGATAGATAGATAGATAGATAGATAGATAGATAGATAGATAGATAGATAGATAGATAGTTATTTAAACATTCTATATCAATTGTATTACATAGATTAGAATATTTCAATGAAATCGTATTAGATATGTGGGCTGTCGGAGGTATATAGGGGCGGTTTAAAACGTTATATCAGGTTATTATGTTTCTTATCATGAGACATGTTTTCTGTGGCAACTGTTAACGCCTCTGTGTACAAGTAGTCTTGACTGTTTTCTCATTTATTTTTATATGTATGCCATGAAATTGAATACAGTCCGTAAGTTTCGTAATCTACTATTCTTCAAACAAGATCAGACAAAAAGGTGTAACATTATAAACAGTATACATTTACTACATGACCAGCTGTAACTCCTTCAATTTTTATATTATTGCTGAGATGAGAATAGAGTACATTTTATTTATTAATTACTTGGAATTTCAGTGGGGGATAAAAGTTAAATATTTTACCTGAAAGAGATGACACCGTCTTCATAGGAAATAGTGAGAAGGAAGCGGAACAATGGCTAGAAACCTTCGTAAAAGAAAATGAAAAAAAGCAGCTTCAACTAGGAAAAGAGAAACATAAGCTATGATAATCTCAAATAAAACAAAAGGTGATTCCTGAAACTCAAATTAAAGTAACCGGCACAAAACTAAAACAGGTGTTACGTTTCGATAGCTGGAGACATTACTGTCCTTAGCAGAAGAAAGTTGATAGAGAGAAAAAGAAAAATAACACAAGACAAAATAATGTTTTCAAAACTAGAAAGTAATTTTTATAATAAATTTATGTTTTTGTGAGAGAAGAAAATACTATACTGTGTCCATTGAGTCAAATTTATTTTAATGTGAGGCGTGGTCAGTTACTAATAAAGTACAAAAGAACCAGGAAAATGCTGAAACGTGGTTATTTAAAAGAATAGTTGAAATATCTTAGAGTGCACCTAAGAAACTACACGAAGAGATTCTGAGATGAGCTGGAGAGTAAATGCAATCAATAAGAAAATGTCATTGAAAAATTATGCAAATTCATAGCACAGATTCTTAAAAAAACGCTAGTGTTATTATATTCTGACGACGATAAAAACATAATGAAAATATATGGACGTAGATGGAGTGAGAGAAAGAGAATGATGGACCAATTAACAAAATAAGAAAGAGAGGGAACGACACAAGAAATCATTGCTCGTAACACACAATTATAACAACATAGCATTGCCAACTGTAGTCGATAAAGAAAGAGAAGGAAAGACTGACAGTAAGAGAGTGAGAAATAGAGACTTTGGAATGAAGGATAGATGGAACGTCAGGCATATAGACAGACAGACAGATAAACAGATAGATAGATAGATAGATAGATAGATAGATAGATAGATAGATAGATAGACAGACAGACAGACAGACAGACAGACAGACATACAGACAGACAGATAGATAGATAGATAGATAGATAGATAGATAGATAGATAGATAGATAGATAGATAGATAGATAGATAGATAGATAGATACATAGATATAGATACATATATACATAGATACATAATTTAACCATTCTAAAATTATTATTTTACATAGATCAGATCCTTTTATTGAAATGGTCTAATACATGTGGGCGACTGAAGTTCTAAACACAGTTATTTAGTTATACATTGTGCTTGAACATCGCGGTAGTTTAAAACTTTGTGTCATTTTCTTATGTTTCTTATCTGGAGACTTTAATTCTGTAGTAATCTTAAAAGACTCTACACAAGATGTCTTGATTACGTTCTCATTCATTTTCTCTGTGTATCATGAAATTAATACAGGCCGTAAGAGTTATATTCTAATATTCTCTCAACAAAGCTAGACAAAACGTGTAAAATTATAAATCGTATGTTTTTCCTACAAAACTAGCTATTACTCTTTCACTTTTTAAATTATTCGAAACGCGCAATTGTAATTTAAAACAAAAGTTCTAACAATGTATTTTTTAAGACTGTGTAAAATAGAATTTGTTCTATATTTTAATAATTCTTTAAAAAATTAAGATTAAAATATTTGTCAATGTATGTATTACAGGTAAATATACAATTAAAAAAATAATTGCAGAAAGAAACTGAAAGTTAAAACTAATATAGTAATGTTTCTTTTTATATTACGACACAACAAATATCACAGGCAGGAAAACAAAATATACCACACGATGCCTAAAATCGAAAGAATGTAAAATGTTAATGGGAAAAGAAGACATTGTGGACAGGTGGACAGAGTATATCGGTGAGCTATATGGAGTAGAAAGACCAGAATTAACACCAGATACTGAAAACTGTGAGGGACCACCAATACTTGAAGATGAAATCATAGATGCCATTAAACACATGAAGAAAGGAAAAGAGACTGGGCCTGATAATATAACAATAGAAGAAATAGAGGACTAGAGGAGACAGGAATAAAACTAATAACCAAGTTACTGAATGACATTTACAACAGTGGTTATATTCCCAATGACTTGCTTAAATCCACGTTTATAGCACTACCAAAGAAACCAGGTGCAAAAAATGTGATGACCACCGGACTATCAGACTCTCATGTCACATAACGAAGCTACTTCTGAGAATCATTATGCGAAGAACATGGAAAAGGATAAAAATGGAAATAGCAGATGAACAGTTTGGATTTGTTGAAGAAAAGGGAACACACAATGCCATTTATGCTTTATGAACAATAACAGAAAGAGCTTTAGAAATACAGAAATATCTCTACTTATGCTAAATTGATTACACCAAGGCATTCGACAAGGTGAAACATAATGAAATTAGTAAAATGCTAGAAGACATCAGTATAGACGGCAAAAACCTGAGCATTATAAAACATCTATACCGGCAGCAAGAAGCAGCAGTTTGAGTTGACAATAGAACTGGAAAATATCAACCTATAAAATAAGGGGTGCGACAAGGATGTGTACTATTTCCAGACCTTTTTTCTCTGTACAGCGAGAATATTCTAAGAATGGTCATCACACAAACAGGCATAACAGTTGGAGGATACAATATTAACAACCTTCGGTATGCTGACGACACAGTACTGACAGCTGAGAACCAACAAGACCTGCAAAATCTTTTGGATAAAGTCGCCAAAGAAAGTGAACAGAAAGGCCTTACTTTGAACATCAAAAAGACAGAGACTATGATTATATCTATAAAACAGAATCCACCAGCATGCAGTATTAAATTAAACGGAACTATTCTAAAGCAGGTGCAGAAATTCAAATATCTTGGAGCAGTAATAACTTCAGATGGGAAATGCAGAACAGAAATTAGGAACATAATAGGCCAAGCAAAGACTGCATTTCAGAGAATGAGAAACATATTAACCAGCACATCCTTTTCAATGAATGTTATACAACAAGTACTAAAATGATATATTGAACCTATCTTGTTATATGGAAGTGAATCATGGACAATAGGCACGTCTGCACAAAAATCATTGGAAGCAGCAGAAATGTGATTTCTTAGAAGAATGTTGCGAATCCCCTGGACAGCAAAAATAACTAATGAAGAATGTTTGAGATGAGCTGGAGAGACAAAAAAAAACCTTGTCAAAAAGATAAGAGAGAGACAATGTACTTTCATAGGACATGCAATGAGAAGAGGGGGCATTGAAAATATTATAACAACAGGAAAAATAGAAGGAAGAAGATCAAGAGGAAGACCAAGAGAAATGATACTGGACAGTCTGACGGGATGGTGTGAGAGGAGATCACCGAGCTGATGGTCTGCATGAAGGATCGTGTACTCTGGCGAAGTATATTAGCCAATGCCAGTCGGCACGGCACCTGATGATGATGATGATGATGATGATGATGATGGTGATGATGATGAAGAATGTAATGATAATGATGATGATGAAGATGATAATGATGATAATGATGATAACGATGATAACGATGATGATAACGATGATGATGATGATGATGATGATGATGACAAATATAGAAGAGAATTGGCTGATAATAATGAAAATCGTCTTTTGACAACAATGAGCAACAATAAAGATGGAACACGAAATAAGAAAATAACAAACAAACAAAAAAGAAATTTGAAGTAGTCCAAAAATGATTTATGTCCTCCTACAGCGAGAATAGCATGCACTTACTTTTATTAAAAATTTACAGAGAACATCAGTGAGATGTAAAAATTAAACATTTTGCCAGTAATGGATGACACTGTTTTCATAGCAAAGACTGGAAAAGAAATGGAACAATGTCTAGATATCGTCGTAAAAAAAAAAAATTAAAAGGGGTTTTATCTCGAACAAAAAGGGAACATAAAACATGGTCAACTCAAAGAAAACAAAAAGAGATTGCTGAATGTCTAATAAAAGTGAACATCACAAAACTAAAACAGATGCTATGTTTCGATAGCTGGGGACAAAACTGGCCTATACGGAAGAAAGTTAATTGAGAGAAAGTGCAAAATAACGCAAGACAAAATAATGTTTTAATCAACATAAAGTAATTAGTATACAGATCACTGTTTTTTGCTTGTGAAGAAAACACACTCCACTGGGAACATTGTGTCAAATTTATTTAACGCAAGTGAGGCTCGGTTAGTTAATAATAAAGTACAAAAGATCCTGGAAAATGCTCAACTGTGGATATTTAAAGGAATTGTCTAAATGCTTTAGACGACACTAAAGAAATCGGATGAAGAGATTCAGAAAAAGGCTGGATAGTTCATGCAATCAATAAGAAAATGCTAGTGAAAATATTATTCACAATCATAGCTCATGTTCTTAAGCGACGCTACCATGAATACGTTGTGAACACCAGAAATGTATAATGAAAAGTGATGGACGTAGACATATACACAGAGCAAGGGAGTGAGAGAGCTATGGAAGGAGAGAGAAAATTGTTTACGAACTAATAAAATGAGACAGAGAGAGAACGCCAAAAAAAAAATCATTACTCATAATAGATAATTTTAACAACATAATATTGCAAAAAATATTCGACCGTGTAAGAGAAAGACAGACTGACAGACAGAGTGTGAGACGTTAGGACAAAGAAAAAAACGGACTGTGGGATGAATGGACAAACGTAAGGTCAGATAGATAGATAAATAGATAGACAGACAGACAGACAGACAGACAGACAGACAGACAGATACATACATACATACATACATACATACATACATACATACATACATACATACATAGGTAAATAGATATTTAACCGTTCTATAACAATTATATTAGAGATCAGAAACTCTCTATAAAATGGTGTAATATGTGAGGGCTCTCAGAGTTTATAAACACAGCGTTATAACCTTTTCTTGAATATTACTGCAATCGTATTGTGTTTCCTATCTTGAGACATACATTCTGTTGCAATTGTTAACGCCTCTGTGTACAAGCAGTCTTGACTGTTTTCTCATTTATTTTTATATGTATGCCATGAAATTGAATACAGTCCGTAAGTTTCGTAATCTACTATTCTTCAAACAAGATCAGACAAAAGGTGTAACATTATAAACAGTATACATTTCCTACATGACCAGCTGTAACTCCTTCAATTTTTATATTACTGCTGAGGTGCAAATGTAATATTTTTTCTTTACATTTCGGTCTGTTTCCTTCTTCAGTCTGTATAAAAGAAAATTTGTTACATATTTGTATTATATTTTATAAGATTAAATTATATTATATTTCGAAAAAAAGTATAATTAGTAAATATGCAATTTAAAAATGCTTGAATAAAGAGAACTGGAATCTAAAAGTGATCAAGTTTTTTCTGTTTTAGACTGCTAATAAAAACATAGGTGGAAATGTCCTAATAGTGAATTGGTCTTTCGACAACACTTAGCAACAATGAAGAATGACTATGAAATTGGCAAATATAAAAATTTCGAGTAATTAAAGAATGTGTATTATCACTTGATTTATTTTCCTCTAACAGCGAGAATAGAATACATTTTATTAATTAATTACTTGGAAGTTCAGTGGGAGATAAAAGTGTAACATTTTGCCAGAAAGAGATGACGCCGTCTTCATAGTAAAGAACGAGAAGGAAGTGGAATAATGGCTGGACATGTTCATAAAAGAAATTTTTAAAAGGAGGCTTTACCTCGAACACAGAGAAAACATAACCCATGGTCATCTCAAAGAAAACATAAAAGGATTCCTGAAACTCAAATAAAAATAATCGGCACAAAACTGAAACAGGTGTTATGTTTCGATAGCTAGAGACACGACTGTCCTTAGCTGAAGAAAGTTAACAAAAAACAAAATAACGGAAGACAAAATAATGTTTTAAAAAAAAGAACGTAATTAGTATAACAGATCACTGTCTTTGTGAGATAAGAAAACAGTACTCGACGGGGTACATTGAGTCAAATTTATTTTACGGACTTGTGCATTTTCAGTTACTAATAAAGTACAAAAGAACATGGAAAAATGCTCACATGTGTTTACTTATAAGAATGGCGGAAATCAGATGAAAAGATTCTGAGAGAAACTTAAAAGTAATGGCAATCAATAAGAAAATGTCAGTGAAAGACTATCCAAATTCATAGCACAGTTACTAAATACAAGCTAGTATGAATACTTTGTGACAACGAGAAAGCAAAAGTAAAACACACACAGAGATACAGTGAGAGACAGAGAAAGGTGGACCGATTAACAAAGTGAGACAGAGAGGGAACGACACAAGAAATCATTATTCTTAACACAAAATTTTACCAACATAGTATTGTTATTTGTAGTCGATAGTGTAAGAGAAAGATTGACAGGTATAGAGTGAGACGTAGAGAAATAAGGACATCGGAATGATGGATAGAAAGCCAAACAAACAGACAGACATACAGACAGACAGACAGACAGACAGACAGACAGATAGATAGATAGATGGATCGATGGATAGATAGATAGATAGATAGATAGATAGATAGATAGATAGATAGATAGATAGATAGATAGATAGATAGATAGATAGATAGATAGATAGATAGATAGATAGATAGATAGATAGATAGAATATTAAAACATTCTATAACAATTATATTACCGGCATTATAATCTTTTAATGAAATCGTGTAAGATGTGTGGGATATCAGAACATCTAAACATATATGTTTTGTTAACGTTATAACTTTTGCTCGAATATCGGTGCAGTTTAAAACCTTCTGTCATTTTATTATGTTTTTTATCTTGAGACATGCATTCGGTTGCAATTTTTAACGACTTTGAGCAGAAGCAGTCTTGATTGTGTTCTCATTTATTTGTACCTGTATGTCCTGAATTTTAATACAGTCCGTAAGTCTACTATTCTTCAAACAAGATGAGACACAAGGTGTAACATTATAAGTCGTATACATTTACAATATGTCCAGCTGTAAATTCTTCACGTTTTATATTATTGCTGAAGTACAAATGTAGTATTTTTTCAAATTTTTGTCTGTGTCCTTTTTCAGACTGTATAAAAGAGAATTTGTTGCATATTTGTAATATAGTTTAGAAAGTAAAAATATATATTTCGAATGAATGTATAATTAGTAAATATGCACTTTTAAAATACTTGCAGAAAGAGAACTGGATGTTAAAACTGATCAAGCTGTTATTCTAATTAAGACTGCTACACAAAACATAGGTGGAAATGGCCTGATAATAATGAATTGTCTTTTGATAACACTGAGCAACAATAAAGATGGAATATGAAATTAGCAAATATCAAAAAATGAAATTTCGATTAGTCAAGAATGTGTATTTCCATCTAATTTATTTTCCTCTAATAGCGAGAATAAAACATATTTTATTAATGAATAACTTGGAACTTCAGTGGAGGATAAAAGTTTAACATTATGCCAGAAGCAGATGACACCGTATTCATAGAGTGAGAAGAAAGCGGAACAATGGCTAGACATCTTCGTAAAAGACAACGACAAAAGGGACTTTACCATCGACAAAGAGAAAAGAGAAGCCATGGTGACCTCAAAGAAAAAAACAATACGACTGTCCTTAGCAGAAGAAATTTAAAGAAGTAAAAAGCAATATAACGCAAGACATAATAATGTTTTAAAAATAGAATGTACTTAGTATAAAAGACCATTGTCTTTGTGAGAGACGAAAACATACTCCTCAGTTGGTTACAATTAGTCAAATTTATTTTACGGATGCCAGGCATGGTCAGTCACTAATAAAACTCAAAAGATCCTGGAAAATGCTGACATGTGGTTATTTAGAAGAAAGGTGGAAATATCTTAGAGGGCATTAAAGAAATCAGATGAAGAGATTCTAAGAGAAGCTGGAGAGTAAATGCAATCAATAAGAAAATGTCATTCAAAGACTGTGCAAATTCATAGCACATGTTCTTAAGACAAGCTAACATGAATAAAAACGTGACAACGAGAAAAAAATAAGGAAAAGAGATTATCATAGACGGAGTGAGAGATAGAGAATGGTGTATCGATTACTAAAATGAGAAAGAGAGAGAACGACACAAAAATCATTGCTCTTAACACAGAATTTTAACAACATAGTATTTCCATTTGTAGTCGATAGTGTAAGAGAATGACAGACTGACAGGAGGATTGCCAGACGAATAGACAGTCGGAACGACGGATAGACTGAAAGTCAGACCGACAGATACATAGATAGATAGATAGATAGATAGATAGATAGATAGATAGATAGATAGATAATTAACCATCATCATCATCATCATGTGCCGTGCCGACTGGCATTGGTTATTATGCTTCTCCAGAGTATCCGATCCTTCATGCAGACCATCAGTTCAGTTGGTGATCTCCTCTCACACCATCCCGTCAGACTGTCCAGTATCATTTCTCTTGGTCTTCCTCTTGATCTTCTTCCTTCTATTTTTCCTGTTGTTATAATATTTTCAATGCCCCCTCTTCTCATTGCATGTCCTATGAAAGTACACTGTCTCTCTCTTATCTTTTTGACAAGGTTTTTTTTTGTCTCTCCAGCTCTTCTCATACACTCTTCATTAGTTATTTTTGATATCCAGGGGATTCGCAACATTCTTCTAATAAACCACATTTCTGCTGCTTCCAATGATTTTTGTGCAGACTTGCCTATTGTCCATGATTCACTTCCATATAACAAGATAGGTTCAATATAGCATTTTAGGACTCGTTTTCTAACATTCATTGATAAGGATATTTTGGTTAATATGTTTCTCATTCTATGAAATGTAGTCTTTGCTTGGCCTATTATGTTCCTAATTTCTGTTCTGCATTTCCCATCTGAAGTTATTACTGCTCCAAGATATTTGAATTTCTGCACCTGCTTTAGAATAGTTCCGTTTAATTTAATACTGCATGCTTATGGATTCTGTTTTATAGATATAATCATAGTCTCTGTCTTTTTGATGTTCAAAGTAAGGCCTTTCTGTTCACTTTCTTTGGCGACTTTATCCAAAAGATTTTGCAGGTCTTGTTGGTTCTCAGCTGTCAGTACTGTGTCGTCAGCATACCGAAGGTTGTTAATATTGTATCCTCCAATTTTTATGCCTGGTTCTGTGATGATTGTTCTTAGAATATTCTCGCTATACAGAGAAAAAAGGTCTGGAGATAGTACACATCCTTGTCGCACGCCTTGTTTTATAGGTTGATATTTTCCAATTATATTTTCAACTCGAACTACTGCATCTTGCTGCCAGTATAGATGTTTTACAATCCTCAGGTCTTTGCCGTCTATATTGATGTCTTCAAGGATTAATTAACCACATGAAAAAATTATACTTAGGGATCATATCCATTAATAAAATCGTGTAATATGTGAAGTCTGTCAGAGATTCTAGACACATATGTTTTATTAACGTTATAAATTATGCCTGAATAGTGGGAGTGTTTAAAACTTTCTTTCTTTTTATTATGTTTTTTATCTTGAAACTAAAACTCTCTTGCTTGTTTTAATATCTCTGTGTTCAAGTCGTCTTGTATGTGTTCTTATTTATTTTCTATATTTCATGAAATTTAATATAGGCGGTAAGTTTTATTTTCCACCAATCTCTAAACAAAATACATCGAAGCCTGTAACATTAATAACAGTATACGTTTAATACAAGACCTGCTGTAACTCTTTCAATTTTAAATTATTTTGCAATCGAAAGCGTATTTTTTTTACATTTCTGCTTACGTCCTTTATGACATTGTGTAAAATATAATTTGTTCTGTGCATGTTTTATTGTTTAAAGTAGTACATTATATAAATTTTATCGAATCTTGTATAATAAGTAAACATACGGTTTAAAAGTATTTTCAGAATGATAACAGGAAGTAAAAACTAATCAAGTAGTGTTTTTATTTTAGATTACTACAAAACAAACGTTGGTGGAAAATTACTTGATATTTATGAAATTCGTGTTTTCACAGTAATGATCAACAAGAAAATCTAACATGAAATAACCAAATATCAAGAAATGAAATTTGGAGTAGTCAAAGAATGTGTAATATCATCTGATTTAATTTCTTCATACAGAGAGACCAGCATGATTTTATTAATGAATTAATCAATCGGATCATCAGTGAACTATGTAAAGTAAACATGTTGCCAGAAACAGATGACACCGTTTTCACAGCAAAGATTGAGAATAAAGTGAAACAATGGCTAGAAATCTTCGTAAAAGAAAACGGAAAAAAGGTTATTTACCAACAACAAAAAGAAAATAAAAGTCATGGGTATCTTAAAAAAAAAGAGAACAAAAAAGTGATTCCTGAATGTAAAATAAAAGTAAAAGAAACAGAACTGACACATGTTGTAATTTCCGATAGCTTGGGACAATATTGTCCTAAACAAAAGAAGGTTGACTAAGAGATAAAGAAAAATAACGCAAGGCAAAAAAAAGGTATTATGTAGAAAGTAATTAACATAACAGATCACTGATTTTGTGAGTGCAGAAAACAGTAATCCACTAGGAACAATGAGAAAAAATTATTTTACGGATGTGAGGCATGGTTAGTTACAAATAAGGTATAAAAGAACATGGAGAATGCAGAAATGTGGTTATTTAGAAGAATGGAGAAAATATATTGGAAGACATTCAAGAAATCAGATAAAGTGACTCTGAAAGAAGCTGGAGAGTAAACGCTATTAATAAGAACATGTCAGTGAAAGACTATCCAAATTAATGACACAGCTTCTTAAGACACGCTAATATGAATACAGTGTGACAACAAAAAAAAAACAGAAAGAAAAAAAGATGGACGTAGACATACACATAGATGGAGAGCGAGATAGAGAATGGAAAAGCGATAAAACAATGAGACAGATAGGGAACAACACCAGAAATCATTACTCTTAACACAGAACTTTAACAACATAGTATTGCCAATCGTAGCTGTTAGTGTAAGAGATGGAAAGACTGAGAGGCAGAGACATATATATATATATATATATATATATATATATATATATATTGAGAGAGAGAGAGAAGTAGAGATATAGAGACGATGGAATGGCGGATAGACGGAAAGTCAGACACATAGATAGATAGATAGATAGACAGACAGACAGACATACAGACAGACAGACAGACTTACAGACAGATAGATAGATAGATAGATAGATAGATAGATAGATAGATAGATAGATAGATAGATAGATAGATAGATAGATATATAGATAGATAATAGATAATTAACCACATGAAATAATTATATTTAGAGATCATATAAAATCGTGTAATGTGTGAAGTCTGTTAGAGATTCTAGACACATGTGTTTTATTAACGTTATAAATTATGCCTGAATAGTGGGAGTGTTTAAAACTTTCTTTCTTGTTATTACGTTTATTATCTTGAAAATAAAATTCTCTTGTTTTGATATCTGTGTGCTCAATTTGTCTTGAATGTGTTCTTATTTATTTTCTATATGCCATGAAATTTAATATAGGCGGTAAGTTTTATTTTCCACTAATCTCTAAACAAAATACATCGAAGCCTGTAACATTAATAGCAGTATACGTTTACTACAAGACCTGCTGTAACTCTTTCAATTTTAAATTATTTTGCAATCGAAAGCGTATTTTTTTTACATTTCTGCTTACTTCCTTTATAATATTGTGTAAAATATCATTTGTTCTGTATTTGTTTTATTGTTTATAGTAGTAAATTATGTCATTTAAAAAAAAAATCTTGTATAATAAGTAAACATACGGTTTAAAAGTATTTGCAGAATGATAAAAGGAAGTTAAAACTAATCAAGTAGTGTTTTTATTTTAGATTACTACAAAACAAACGTTGATGGAAAATTACTTGATATTTATGAAATTCGTGTTTTCACAGTAATGATCAACAAGACAGATCTAACATAAAATAAGCAAATATCAAGAAATGAAATTTGGAGTAGTCAAAGAATGTGTAATATCATCTGATTTAATTTCTTCATACAGAGAGACCAGCATGCATTTTATTAATGAATTAATCAATCGGATCATCAGTGAACTATGTAAAGTAAACATGTTGCCAGAAACAGATGACACCGTTTTCACAGCAAAGATTGAGAATAAAGTGAAACAATGGCTAGAAATCTTCGTAAAAGAAAACGGAAAAAAGGTTATTTACCAACAACAAAAAGAAAATAAAAGTCATGGGTATCTTAAAAAAAAAGAGAACAAAAAAGTGATTCCTGAATGTAAAATAAAAGTAAAAGAAACAGAACTGACACATGTTGTAATTTCCGATAGCTTGGGACAATATTGTCCTAAACAAAAGAAGGTTGACTAAGAGATAAAGAAAAATAACGCAATGCAAAAAAAAAGGTATTATGTAGAAAGTAATTAACATAACAGATCACTGATTTTGTGAGTGCAGAAAACAGTAATCCACTAGGAACAATGAGAAAAAATTATTTTACGGATGTGAGGCATGGTTAGTTACAAATAAGGTATAAAAGAACATGGAGAATGCAGAAATGTGGTTATTTAGAAGAATGGAGAAAATATATTGGAAGACATTCAAGGAATCAGATAAAGTGACTCTGAAAGAAGCTGGAGAGTAAACGCTATTAATAAGAACATGTCAGTGAAAGACTATCCAAATTAATGACACAGCTTCTTAAGACAAGCTAATATGAATACATTGTGACAACAACAAAAAAACAGAAAGAAAAAAAGATGGACGTAGACATACACATAGATGGAGAGCGAGATAGAGAATGGAAAAGCGATAAAACAATGAGACAGATAGGGAACAACACCAGAAATCATTACACTTAACACAGAACTTTAACAACATAGTATTGCCAAATGTAGTTAATAGTGTAAGAGATGGAAAGACTGAGAGGCAGAGACATATATATATATATATATAGAGAGAGAGAGAGAAGTAGAGATATAGAGACGATGGAATGACGGATATACGGAAAGCCAGACACATAGATAGATAGATAGATAGATAGACAGACAGACAGACAGACAGACAGACAGACAGACAGACAGATAGATAGATAGATAGATAGATAGATAGATAGATAGATAGATAGATAGATAGATAGATAGATAGATAGATAGATAGATAGATAATTAACCACATGAAATAATTATATTTAGAGATCATATCCTTTAATAAAATCGTGTAATGTGTGAAGTCTGTCAGAGATTCTAGACACATATGTTTTATTAACGTTATAAATTATGCCTGAATAGTGGGAGTGTTTAAAACTTTCTTTCTTGTTATTACGTTTATTATCTTGAAAATAAAATTCTCTTGTTCTGATATCTGTGTGCTCAATTTGTCTTGAATGTGTTCTTATTTATTTTCTATATGCCATGAAATTTAATATAGGCGGTAAGTTTTTTTTCCACTAATCTCTAAACAAAATACGTTGAAGCCTGTAACATTAATAGCAGTATACTTTTAATACAAGACCTGCTGTAACTCTTTCAATTTTAAATTATTTTGCAATCGAAAGCGTATTTTTTTTACATTTCTGCTTACTTCTTTTATAATATTGTGTAAAATATCATTTGTTCTGTATTTGTTTTATTGTTTAAAGTAGTAAATTGTGTCATTTTTAAAAAAAATCTTGTATAATAAGTAAACATACGGTTTAAAAGTATTTGCAGAATGATAAAAGGAAGTTAAAACTAATCAAGTAGTGTTTTTATTTTAGATTACTACAAAACAAACGTTGATGGAAAGTTACCTGATATTTATGAAATTCGTGTTTTCACAGTAATGATCAACAAGACAGATCTAACATAAAATAAGCAAATATCAAGAAATGAAATTTGGAGTAGTCAAAGAATGTGTAATATCATCTGATTTAATTTCTTCATACAGAGAGACCAGCATGCATTTTATTAATGAATTAATCAATCGGATCATCAGTGAACTATGTAAAGTAAACATGTTGCCAGAAACAGATGACACCGTTTTCACAGCAAAGATTGAGAATAAAGTGAAACAATGGCTAGAAATCTTCGTAAAAGAAAACGGAAAAAAGGTTATTTACCAACAACAACAAAAAAATAAAAGTCATGGGTATCTTAAAAAAAAAGAGAACAAAAAAGTGATTCCTGAATGTAAAATAAAAGAAACAGAACTGACACATGTTGTAATTTCCGATAGCTTGGGACAATATTGTCCTAAACAAAAGAAGGTTGACTAAGAGATAAAGAAAAATAACGCAAGGCAAAAAAAGTATAATGTAGAAAGTAATTAACATAACAGATCACTGATTTTGTGAGTGCAGAAAACAGTAATCCACTAGGAACAATGAGAAAAAATTATTTTACGGATGTGAGGCATGGTTAGTTACAAATAAGGTATAAAAGAACATGGAGAATGCAGAAATGTGGTTATTTAGAAGAATGGAGAAAATATATTGGAAGACATTCAAGAAATCAGATAAAGTGACTCTGAAAGAAGCTGGAGAGTAAACGCTATTAATAAGAACATGTCAGTGAAAGACTATCCAAATTAATGACACAGCTTCTTAAGACAAGCTAATATGAATACAGTGTGACAACAACAAAAAAAAAACAGAAAGAAAAAAAGATGGACGTAGAAATACACATAGATGGAGAGCGAGATAGAGAATGGAAAAGCGATAAAACAATGAGACAGAACGGGAACAACATCAGAAATCATTACTCTTAACACAGATCTTTAACAACATAGTATTAACAATTGTAGTTAATAGTGTAAGAGATGGAAAGACTGAGAGGCAGAGACATATATATATATATATATATATATATATATATATAGAGAGAGAGAGAGAGAGAGAAGTAGAGATATAGAGATGATGGAATGACGGATAGACGGAAAGCCAGACACATAGATAGATAGATAGATAGATAGATAGACAGACAGACAGATAGATAGATAGATAGATAGATAGATAGATAGATAGATAGATAGATAGATAGATAGATAGATAGATAGATAGATAGATAGATATTGAACCATTCTAAATAATTATTTTATAGAGATCATAATCTCTTAATACAATCGTGTAATATTTGACGGCTGTCAGAGGTTCTAAACACATATGTTTTATTAGCGTTATAAAATATGCTTGAATATGTAGGAAGTTTAAAACTTTCTGTCATTTTATTATGCTTATTATCTTCAGAAATAAAATGTCCATCAAATTTTGTATGTCTCTGTGCTCAAGCTGTCTTGATTGAGTTCTCATTTAGTTTGCTCTGTATGTCATAAAATTTAATACAGCCGGTAAGTTTTATTTTCCACTGTTCTCTAAACAAATTTTTTCAACATCTGTAACATTATTAGTCGTATACTTTTACAACAAGACTTGCTGTAACTCTTTCAGTTTTTAATTTATTCTGCAGCGAATGTGTAATTTTTTTAGTTTTATTTTCGGCCTAAATCCTTCATAAGACTGTGTAAAATATACTTTTTAAAAATAAATTTCTGTTATTATTCCGAGTAATACTCTTATATTATTTTGGGAATTATGTATAATAAGTAAATATACAGTTTAAAAATACTTGCAGAAGGATTACAAGAAATGAAAGCTGATCTTATAGTGTTTTTGTTTTAGATTACTACAAAACGAACATATATGGAAATTAACTATTATGAAATTCGTCTTTTGACAGTAATGAGCACTAATAAAAATCTAACCCGAAATAAGCAAATATCAAGAAATGAAATTTGGAGTAGACAAAAAATGTGTATTATCACCTGATTTATTTTCCTCATACATCGAGAATAGCAAGCATGCTATTAAAGAAGTACTCAAAACATCAGTGGTCTATAAAACATAAACATGTTGCAAGAAACAGATTACACCGTTTTCACAACAAAGAGTGAAAACAACGTGAAACAATGGCTAGACATCTTCCTAAAAGAAAACGAAAAAAGATTATTTAACAAGAACAAAAATAAAACATAAGCCATAAACATCTTTAAAAAAGTGATTCCTGAATGTAAAAGGAACAGAACTGACACAGGTTGTAAATTTCGATAGCTTCGGAAAATATTGTCCTAGTCTAAAGAAGGTTGACTAAGAGATAAAGCAAAATAACGAAAGACGAAACATATTTTAATATATATAAAGTAATTAGAATAATAGATCACTGATTTTGAGAGTGCAGAAAACAGTAATCCACTAGGTACAACGAGTAAATGTATTTTACTGATGTGAGGCATGGTTAGTTACAAATAACGTACAACAGAACATGTTACATGCTGAAATATGGTTATTTAGAAGAATGGTGGAAATATCTTAGAGGACAGAAAATAGAAAATAGAAATAGAAAATAGATAAAGAACTTCCGAGAGAAGCTGGAGAGATAATGCAAACAATAAGAAAATGTCAGTGAAGGATTATCCAAAATCATAGCACGGGTTCTTAAGAGACGTTAGTATGAATACATTTTAATAACGAGAGAGAAAGAAGGAAAAGAAATGGTCCTTTACAAACACACACAGATGGAGTGTGAGAGAAATGGAGTGAGTGAGTGAGAGAGAGAGAGAGAATGGTGGGCAGAATAACAAAATGATAAAGAGATGGCAAGCTAACAGAAAGCATTACTCGAAACAGATAATTATAACAACATAATTGTGGGAAAAGAAGTGAACAGTTTAAAAGAAGGACAGACTGACAGGCAGAGAGTGAGATATGGAGAAAGAGAGACATATGGATTGTGGGATAGACAGACAGATAGAAAGACAGATAAGGAGATAGATAGATAGATAGATAGATAGATAGATAGATAGATAAATAGATAGATAGATAGATAGATAGATAGATAGATAGATAGATAGATAGATAGATAGATAGATAGACACATATATAAATAGACAGATAGATAGATAGATAGATAGATAGATAGATAGATAGATATAGATAGATAGATAGATAGATAGATAGATAGATAGATATAGATAGATAGATAGAGATAGATAAATAGATAGATAGATAGATAGATAGATATATAGATAGATAGATAGATAGATAGATAGATAGATAGATAGATAGATTAGATAGATAGATAGATAGATAGATAGATAGATAGATAGATAGATAGATAGATAGATAGATAGATAGATAGATAGATAGATAGATAGATAGATAGATAATCTACCTATCTATCTGTCTTCATATCTGTCTATCCATTTAATAATTATAAATAATTATAGTACCGAGATCAAAATCTTTTAATGAAATCCTCTAATATGTGAAGGCTGTCAGAGGTTCATAACACTCATCTTTTATTAGCTTTATAAATTATGCATGAATGTCGGGGCAGTTTTAAACTTTCTGTCACTTTATTATGTTTTTTATCTTGAGACATAAATTATGTTGCAACTTTTCATAACTCTGTCCACAAGTCGTCTTGACTGTATTCTCATTTATTTTTATTTGTATGTCATAAAATTTAATACAGGCGGTATGTTTCATATTCTACTATAATGTAAACAAAATAAGTCTAAACCTGTAACTTTAAAAGTCTTAAACTTTTCCTACAAGACCAGCTGTAACTCTTTCATTTTTTAAAAATTATTGCGGATGCGAAATTGCAATATTTTTTAAAATTTCGATCTATGTCCTTTTTAATACTGTAAAAGCTAATTTATTGTACATTTGTATTAATCTCTAGAGGACGACTGATTTTTTTTTCGTAATATGTATAATAAGTAAATCCTATTTTATATCTTTTATACTTCCCGTGCCGTTAAACATCATATAGGGCTCGCAAAGCAGTTCACCAGTTTTTCCTGTCTTCGCCGAGACTTTCAACCTCATCAAAGGATTTTATGCCTGTTAATTTAGTCTCTCTTAACAATTTCCTCTTCAGAGTTTCACGCGGTCTGCCTCTTTTTTCGTCGGCCTGTTGTGTTCCACTTGATAGCTTCTTTTGGGATTCTCTGATCATTTCTTTTCATCAAGTGACCAACATATATAATAATAAGTAAATATACAGTTTAAAAATACTTGCAGAAAGAGAACTGAATATTAAAACCGAGCACATGTTGTTTCTCTGTTAGATTACTACAAAACAAACGTAGATGGAAATTGCCTGATAATAATGAAAAGCGTCTTTTGACAACAATGAGCAAAAATAAAGATCTAACACGCCAAAACCAAATATCAAGACACGAAATTTCGAATAGTCGAAGAATGTGTATTATCGTCTGATGTATTTTCCTCATACAGCGAGAATAACATGCTTATTATTAATTAATTACTCGTAACATTAGTGAGATATAGAAATTAAACATTTTGCAGAAAAAGATTACGCCGCCATCATACCAAATAGTGAGAAGTACGTGGGACAATGGCTGGAGATCTTCGCAAAAAAAAAAAAAAAATGAAAAAAGTGTTTTACCTCGAATAAAAAGAAAACAGAAGACACAGTCATCTCAAAGAAAACAAAAAGTGATTACTGAATGTAAAATAAACATAAACAGCAGACAACTGACACGGGTGGTAAGTTTCGATAGCCGCGAACAAAACTGTCCTAAGCGGAAGAAAGTTATTGAAGAGAAAAGCAACATAACGCAAGACAAAATAATGTTTTTATAAATAAAAGGTAATTAGTCTAATAGATCACTGATTTTGGGAATAAGAAAACATACTCCTCTGGTTACATTGAGCCAAATGTATGTTACAAATGTGAGGCACGGCCAGTTTCTAATAAAGTACCAAAAAAAAAACAGGACAGTGCTGAAATGTGGATATTTAGAAGACTGGTGGAAATAGCTTAGACGACGCTAAAGAAATGAGATGCAGAGATTGTGAGAGAATCTGCAGAGACAGTAAAACAATAAGAAAATGTCAGTGAAAGATTATCCAAATTCATAGAACAGGTTCTTAACAGACGCTATTCTAATTACATTGTGACAACGAGAGAGAAAGCAGAAAAAAGATGGTCGTAGATACACATACAGAGATGGAGTGAGACAGACATGAAGTGAGACAGAGATGGAGTGAGACAGACATGGAGTGAGACAGAGATGGAGTGAGACAGACATGGAGTGAGACAGAGATGGAGTGAGACAGAGATGGAGTGAGACAGACATGGAGTGAGACAGAGATGGAGTGAGACAGACATGGAGTGAGACAGAGATGGAGTGAGACAGAGATGGAGTGAGACAGAGATGGAGTGAGACAGAGATAGAGTGAGACAGAGATGGAGTGAGGCAGAGATGGAGTGAGACAGAGATGGAATGAGACAGAGATGGAGTGTGACAGAGATGAAGTGAGACAGAGATGGAGTGAGACAGAGATAGAGTGAGAGAGAGATGGAGTGAGACAGAGATGGAGTGTGACAGAGATGGAGTGAGATAGACATGGAATGTGTGTGTGTGAGAGAGAGAGAGAGAGAGAGAGAGAGAGAGAGAGAGAGAGAGAATGGTTAACGGAATAACAAAATGAGACAGAGATGGAACTCCAACAGAAATCATCAATCATTATGGAATTTTAACAACATAATATTGCTAGAAGTAGTGGACAGTGTAATATAAAAACAGATTGACAGGCAGAGATTGAGACGAAGAGACTGAGAGAGAAAAGAATTGTGGGATGGACGAACAGACAAAAGCTATACATGCAGATAGAAAGATATAGATGAATAGATAGACAGACAGACAGAAAGATAGACAGGCAGACAGACAGACAGACAGACAGAGAGACAGACAGATAGATAGATAGATAGATAGATAGATAGATAGATAGATAGATAGATAGATAGATAGATAGATAGATAGATAGATAGATAGATAGATAGATAGATAGATAGATAGATAGATAGATAGATAGCCAATCTAAAATAACAATATTAACGAGGTCAGTATCTTTGAATGAAATCGTCTAATATATGTAGGCTGTCAGATTTTCTAAACACTTATGTTTTATTAGCGTAAAAAATTATGCATGAATATCGGGACAGTTTACAACTTTCTGTCATTTTGTTATATTTCTTGTCATGAGGCATACATTATGTTGCATTTTTTCACAACTCTGTGCACAAATCGTCTTCACTGTGTTTTGATCTATTTTTCTTTATATGTTATTAACTTTAATACAGGAAGTAAGTTTCATATTCTACTATTGTCGGAAAAAAATTAGTCAAAATTGTAACTTTAAAGTCGTAAACCTTTTCTACAAGACCAGCTGTAACTCTTTCACTTATCAAATTATTTTGCGCTCGAAAGTCTAATATATATATATGTTCACTTTAAGACTGTAAAAGCTAATGTGTTGTACATTTGTATTATTCATTAAAGTACTAAATTTACATTATATTTCGAAGTATGTATAGTAAGTAAATATACAATCTAAAATAAATGCAGAAAGAGAACTGGAAGTTAAAACTGATCACGTCGTATTTCTGGTTTAGCTTACTACAAAATAAACCTATATGGAAATTGCCTGTTAATAATGAAATTCGTTTTTTGACAGTAATGAGCAATAAGAAATATTTAACCCGAAATAAGCAAATATCAAGAAATGAAATTTGGAGTAGACAAAAAATGTGTATTATAATCTGATTTATTTTCTCCACACAGCGAGAAAAGCAAGCATGTTATTAAAGAAGTACTCAGAACATCAGTGGGCTATAAAACATAAACATGTTGCAAGAAACAGATTACACCGTTTTCACATCACAGAGTGACAATAACGTGAAACAATAGCTAGACATCTTCGTAAAAGAAAATGAGAAAAGATTCTTTACAAAAAACAAAAAGAAAACTTAAGACATGGTTATCTCAAAGAAAACAAAAAGTAATTTCTGAATGTAAAACAAAAGTAACGAAACAGAACAGACACAGATGGTAATTGTCGATAGCATGGGAAAACACTTTTATAAACGAAAGAAGTTTCACTAAGATAAAAAGAAAAATAACGCAAGTAAAAAAATAGTTTAATATATAGAAAGTGATTAGAATAATAGATCACTGATTTTGTGATTGCAGAAAACAGTAATCCACTAGGAACAACGAGTAAATTTATAATACGGATGTGAGGCATGGTTAGTTACAGATAAAATACAACAGAACATGTGACATGCTGAAATATGATTATTTAGAAGAATAGTAGAAATATCTTATAGGACACATAGAAATCAGATGAAGAGATTCTATGAGAAGATGGAGAGATAAAGCAAGCAGTAAGAAAATGTCAGTGAAAGATTGCCAAAAGTTATATCGCAGGTTCTTAAGTGACGTTGGTGTGAATACATTGTGACAGCAAGAGAGAGAAAGAAGGAAAAGAGTTAGTAGTTTACAAACGCGCTGAGATGGAGTGAGAGAGAGAGAGAGACAAAGACAGAGAGTAAGAATGGTTGACGGAATAACAAAATGAGACAGACATGGTACGCTAACAGAAAGCATTACTCATAACATATAATTATAACAACAAAATTTTGGGAAAAGAAGTGAACAGTTTAAAAGAAGGACAGACTGACAGGCAGAGAGTGAGATATGGAGAAAGAGGGACAAATGGATTGTGGGATGGTCAGACAGACAGAGTCAAATAAGCAGATAGATAGATAGATAGATAGATAGATAGATAGATAGATAGATAGATAGATAGATAGATAGATAGATAGATAGATAGATACATATATACATACATATATACATACATACGTACGTACATACATACATACATACACACATGCATACATACACACATGCATACATACACATATACATACATACACATATACATACATACATACATACATAATATAGGCACATGCATACGTACATACATACATACATACATACATGCATACATACATACATACATACATGCATACACGCATACATACATACATGCATACATCGGTATATGAAATGTTAAACTTTCTAAAATAGGTATATGAAATGTTAAACTTTCTAAAATAAGTATATTACAGATATCAGAATCTTTGAATAAAATCATGTAATATATGTGGGCCTTCATGGGCCCGATACACAAATCATTTAATAACGATATAAATTATTCATGATTATAAAAAAAGTTTAAAACATTCTGTTATTTTATCATTTTTCTTATCTTGAGACAAACATTATGTTACAATTTTTGATGGTTTGTGCTGAAGCCCTCTTGATTGTGTTCTCATTTACTTTCCTCGGTGTGTCACGAAATTTAATAAAGTCAGTAAGTTTTGTATTCTACTATTCTCTAAAGAAGATTCGACAAAACGTGTAACATTGTAAATCGTACAGTTTTCCTATATGTCCAGCTGTAACTCTTTCACGTTTCTATATTACTGCAGATGAGCAATTGCAGTTTTTTAAAAATTACTGTCTATATCCTTTTTTAGACTGTGAAAAGAGAATTCTTGCATATTTGTATTATAGTATATAAGATTAAAATTATATTATTTTTCGCAACAAATGTATACTTAGTATATATGCAGTTTAAAATACTGCAGAAAGAGAATTGAAAGTTAAAACTGATCACTTTGTGTGTTTCTGTATTAGGTTGCTAGAAAACAAACTTAGATGGAAATGGCCTGATAATAATGAATTGGTCATTTGACAACACCGAGCAACAATAAAGATGGAACACAAAATTAGCAAATATCAGGAAATGAAAAGTGAAGAAATAAAAGGATGTGTAATGTCAACCTGTTTTATTTTCCTCATACAGCGAGAATAGCGTGTATTTTATTAATGGATTACTGAAGTTCAGTGTGGGGGACAAAAGGTAAATATTTAGCAAAAAACAAATGACACCGTCTTCATAGCAAAGAGTGAGAAAGAAGTGGAACACTGGCTAGACATCTTCGTAAAAAGACAATGAAAAAAGTGACTTTACCTCGAACAAAAAGAAAACATAAACCATGGTCATCTCAAAACAAAAAGTTATTCATGAATGGCAGATAAAAGTGAACAAGCACAAAAGTGAAACAAGAGGTAAGTTTCGATAGCTGGGGACAGTACTGTCCTAAGAGGAAGAAAGTTAACTTAGAGAAAAGCAAAATAACGCAAGACAAAATAATGTTTTAATAAATAGAAAGTAAAAAGTATAATAGATCACTGTCTTTGCGAGAGAAGAAAACACAGGACTACACAAGGTACATTGAGTCACATTTATTTTACGGCTGTGACACAATCTCAGCTACTAATACAGAAGAAAAGAACTTGAAAATGCTGAAATGTAGTTATTTAAAAGGATGGTGGAAATATCTTACACCACAATAAAGAAATCAGATGAAGAGATTGTGAGAGAAGCTGGAGACTTCAAGCAACCAGTAAGAACATGTCAGTGAAAGTTAGTCCAAGTTCATAGCACAGTGATAAAGAGACCACCCTATGAATACATTGTGACAACGAGAAAGATAGAAGGAAAAGAGATGGACATGGACACACATACACAGATATAGTGAGATAGATATGGAGTGAAAGAGAAACAATTTTGACGAATAATATAATGAGACAGAGAGCGAACGCGATCAGAATTCATTACTCATAACGCATAATTTTAATAACATCTCTCTCTCTCTCTCTCTCTCTCTCTCTCTCTCTCTCTGAACCTTAAAGTGCCCAGGGCACATGGGGCTTCTGCAAGAGATTTCCACAAATGCCTGTCCTTTAACTTTTTTTCTACTCTTGTCCAGCGTAGTGCCAAATATAGCCGACAGGGTAAGAGACAGACAAACTGAGAGGCAGTGAAAAGTAGAGTATTCATTCATTCATTTGCATGTCCGTTGCTGACCTTTGCCTCCGAAACAGCACTCCTGTAGGCGTCTCGGTTGTGAGCAAGATGGCCTGCCACTGCTGCATCCATTTGCAGATCATCAACGATGTCTTGCAGCCATCTTTGCTTTGGTCTTCCTCTCTTTCTTGTTTCCATTATGTACCCTTCTCTAGATTATTATGTCGTTTAATGTGACCAAAATATTTAAATTTTCTCTCTTTAATCCTCTTTATTAGCCAGCCTTCTTCAATATTAATTTCTTTTAATATGGATATAATTGTTTTTTTTATCCATATCTGAAGAACTTTTCTGTAGTATTTACATTCAAAGACATGTATGTGTTTCTTAGCTGTTTTGTTAAGTGTACAGGTCTCACAGGCATATGTTGCGATGGGAAAGATGCATGCCTCTTATTTATGTGGTTCTGTCTGCTCCTCTCCACAGATTCTTTATCTGTTTTACTTTCTGGAGAGCGATAGATGTCCTCCTTTTAATTGTATCTCCATTATTAGTTAGTAGTGATCCAAGACATGGAGAAGAACAACAGAAAGGATGTTGAGCAATAGAGGGCTCACCTGGGCAAGAGCAGAAAAAAAGGCGAAAGACAGGCATTTGTGGAAAACCCTTGCGGAAGCCCCATGTGCCCTGGGCACTTAAGGTTCAGAGAGAGAGAGAGTGATCCAAGATATTCAAAACTCTCCATTTTTTCCAATTTTTCCTCATTGATACATATTACAGCTGCCTTGTTTGTTTTGTCAGTTGTCATCAGTTTAGTTTTCTTTGCATTAAGACAGAGATTCTGCACTTCGCTGTTCTTACGGACTGACGTAATTATTTTTTCCATTCCTTTTTCTCTGGTGGACAGTAATACTGTGTCACCAGCATGTCTAATCTTTGGTATTTCATAACCTCCAACTGTTATGGCATCGTAATATTATTTATCTACATCTTCTCTAACATTCCTCATTATATTTTCAGTAAACAAGTTACATAAGTAGGATGACAATATGCACCCCTGACGGACCCCTTGTTTTATGTCAAACCAAGTTGTTGTTTCACCATTTATTCTTGCTGCTGCTTGTTGGTCTAGAAACAACAGTGATGTTAATTGTATCAAATGTGTTGGAAATCCCATTTTTTCCATTATTTCACAACGTTTCTGGTGTTGTACACAACGAAATGCCTTTGAGTAGTCTATAAAGGATACATATAGATCCACATTAAACTCTCTACATTTCTCTATTATTAATATTATATTGAACGTATGATCTCTTGATCCTCTTCCTTCCTGAAACCAGCTCTGACCATATTGACTTCCTCATCTATTTTCTTTCAAAGTCTAACTGTTATGATTTTTAACAGAATTTTTCTGGCATGCCTAATCAGAGCAACAGATGTGTAGTTTGAAACGTAGAGACAGAAAGAAAATGGACTGTCGGAATGACGAACAGAGGGAAAGCAATACATAATAGATAGATAGACAGATAGATAGATAGATAGATAGATAGATAGATAGATAGATAGATAGATAGATAGATGATAGATAGATAGATAGATAGATATGTAGATAGATAGATATTTATAAATAAGTATATTAAAGATCAGAATCATTTATTACAATCTTGTACTACGTGTGGGCCGTCATGGGTTCTTTACACATATGTTTTATTATCAGTATAAATGATGCATGAATATTTGGGGAGTTTAAATCTTTCTGTTATGTAAGTATGTTTCTTATCTGGATACCTAAATAAAGTTTCAATTTTTGATAGCTCTGTGCTAAAGTCGTCTTGAATGTCTTATCATTTATTTTTATTTGTATGTCATGACATTTAATAAAGTCCGTAAGTTTTGTATTCTACTATTCTCTAAACAAGATTAGACAAAACGTTTAACAGTATAAGTCGTATACACTTACTACATGACCACCTGCAGCTCTTTCATTTTTTATTATAATGCCAACGTGCACTTCTTTTTTTTAAATTAAGTTCTCTGTCCTTTTTTAGACTGTGTAAAAGATAATTTCTTCCATATTTGTATCACAGTTTAGAAGATTAATATTATATCATTTTTCTAATTAAATGTATAATTAATAAATATGTAGTTGACAAATACTTGCAGAAAGAGAACTGGAAGTTTAAACTGATCAATTTGTTCGTTCATGATTTAGACTGCTACAAAACAAACTTAGATGGAAATGACCTGATAAAATGAAATTCATCTATGGACAACAATGAGCAAAAATAAAGATGGAATACGAAATTAGCAAATAACATGAAATGAGAAATGGAGTAGTCAAACTATGTGTATTAGCATCTGATTTATTTTCCTCATACAGCGAGAATAGCGTCTATTTTATTAATGAATTAAATGGAACTTCAGTGCAGGATAGAACTTACACATTTTGCCAGAAGCGAAAGACACCCTTTTCATAGCAATGGGTGAGAAAGAAGTGGAACAATGGCTAGACATCTTCTTACAAGAAAATGAAAAAAAAGGAGCGTTACCTCTAACAGAAAGAAAGAGAAGCCAAGCCATCTCAAAGAAATCAAAACATGGTTCATGAATGTCAAATAAAAGTAAACGGCACACAACTGAAACAGGTAGTGAGTTTCGATAACTGGAGACCAAACTGTCCTAGGAAGAAGAAATTTAACTGAGAGAAAAAGCAAAATAACGCAACACAAAATAATGTTTTAATAAATAGAAAATAATTTGTATAATAGATGACTCCTTGGGAGAGAAGAAAACAGTACTCCACAGGGTACATTGAGTCAAATTTATTTTACCTATATGAGGCATGGCTAGCCAGTAATAAAGTACACACGGATCTGGAAAATGCTGAAATGTGGTTATTTAGAAGAATGGTGGAAATATCTTCATCATCATCATCATCATCAGGTGCCGTGCCGACTGGCGTTGGCTATTATACTTCTCCAGAGTATCCTATCCTTCATGCAGGCCATTAGTTCAGTTGGTGATCTCCTCTCACACCATCCCGTCAGACTGCCCAGTATCATTTCTCTTGGTCTTCCTCTTGATCTTCTTCCTTCTATTTTTCCTGTTGTTATAATATTTTCAGTGCCCCCTCTTCTCATTGCATGCCCTATGAAAGTACATTGTCTCTCTCTTATCTTTTTGACAAGGTTTTTTTGTCTCTCCAGCTTTTCTCATACATTCTTCATTAGTTATTTTTGCTGTCCAGGGGATTCGCAACATTCTTCTAATAAACCACATTTCTGCTGCTTCCAATGATTTTTGGGCAGACTTGCCTATTGTCCATGATTCACTTCCATATAACAAGATAGGTTCAATATAGTATTTTAGGACGGCATTAAAGAAATCAGATGAAGAGATTATAAAAGAATCTGTAGAGTTAAAGCAACCATTAAGAAAATGTCGTGAAAGATTATCTAAATGTATAGCACAGGTTCTGAAGAGATGCTATTATTAATACATTGTGACAACCAAACAGAGAGAGAGGAGGAAAAGAGGTGGACATGAACACACACATGTTATAGTGAGAGAGAGATGGAGAGAGGGAGAGAGAGAGAGATAGATATAGATAGATAGATAGATAGATAGATAGATAGATATAGATAGATAGATAGATAGATAGATAGATAGATAGATAGATGTATGGATGTATGGATGGATAGATTGATTGATAGATAGATAGATAGATAGATAGATAGATAGATAGATAGATAGATAGATAGATAGATACATGGATAGATAGATAGATAGATAGATAGATAGATATATAGATAGATAGATAGATAGATAGATAGATAGATAGATAGATATATAGATAGATAGATAGATAGATAGATAGATAGATAGATAGATAGATAGATAGATAGATAGATAGATAGATAGATAGATAGATAGATAGATAGATAGATAGATAATTCATCATCCTAAGATAATTATATTACAAAGTCTTGTAATGAATTCGTGTAATATGTGTGGGCTTTCAGACCTTATAAAAACACATTTTTTATTAACGTTATAAATTTTACTTGAATATTGTGGTAGTTGAAATCTTTCTGTCATTTTATTTCTTCCTTATTTTGAGACATACAATCTGTTTCATGTTGTTACGACCCTGTGCACAAGTCCTCATGATTGTGTTTCCATTTACTTTTTTTAATGTTTGTCACAAAATTTAATACAGTCCGTAAGTTCTCTATTCAACTATTCTCTAAACAATATTAAACAAAACGTGTAATATTAATTGTATACTCTCCTACAAGACAAAGTATAGCAAATATCAAGAAATGAAATTTTGACTAGTCAAAGAATTTTTATTATTATCTGATTTATTGTCCTCATACAGCGAGAATAGCATGTCTTTTATTAATGAATTACTCCGAACATCAAGGGTGGATAAAAGTAAACATTTTTCCAGAAATAGATGCATTCGTCTTCATAACGAAGAGTGAGAAGGAAGTGGAACAATGACTGGACATCTTGGTCAAAGAAAATGAAAAAAAAAACGGACTTTACCTCGAACAAAATAAAAACAGACGCCATGTTCATCTGAAAGAAAACAAAAAGTTGATTCCTGAATGTAAAATGAAAGTAAGCGGCACAAAACTGAGAAATGTTGTAAGTTTCGATAGCTGGGGACAAAACTGTCCTAAGCAGAATAAAGTTAACCAATAGAAAAAGCAAAATAACGCAATACAAAATAAAATTCTGTTTTTTTTTATAAATAGAAAGTAATTTGCGTAAAAGGTCCCTGACTTTTCGAGTGAAGAAAACATTCCACTGGATATATGAGTCAAATTTATTTACGGATGTGCGGCATGCTCAGCTACTAATAAAGTACAAAATAACCTATGAAATGATTAAATGTGGTTATGTTGTAGAATGGTGGAAATATATTAGACGGCACTAAATAAATCAAATAAAAAGATTCTAAGAAAAAAAAAATGAGAGATAATACAAACAATACGAAAATATCAGTGCAAGATTATCCAAATTCATAGCATATGTCCTTAAAAGACGCTAGTATGAATACATTGTGACTACGAGAAAGATGGAAGGAAAAGAAATGGACGAAGACACACACACAGAGGCAAAGAGTGAGAGAGAGATGGAGTGAAAGAAAGAGAGAAAATAGTGGGAGGCATTAACATAATAAGGCAGAGAGAGATTGTCAACATAAATTAGAACTCATACCAGAGAAATGTGTCAATCTAATATTGAAAAAAGTAACCGACAGTGTAAGAGAAAGAGAGACTGACTGGTAGTGAGAAGCAGAGATAAAGAGACAAACATATTGTGCAATGTATGGATAAACAGAAAGCCAATTAAATAGATAGATAGATAGATAGATAGATAGATAGATATAGATAGATAGATAGATAGATAGATAGATAGATAGATAGATAGATAGATAGATAGATAGATAGATAGATATATAGATAGATAGATAATTCATCATCCTAAGATAATTATATTACAAAGTCTTGTAATGAATTCGTGTAATATGTGTGGGCTTTCAGACCTTATAAAAACACATTTTTTATTAACGTTATAAATTTTACTTGAATATTGTGGTAGTTGAAATCTTTCTGTCATTTTATTTCTTCCTTATTTTGAGACATACAATCTGTTTCATGTTGTTACGACCCTGTGCACAAGTCCTCATGATTGTGTTTCCATTTACTTTTTTTAATGTTTGTCACAAAATTTAATACAGTCCGTAAGTTCTCTATTCAACTATTCTCTAAACAATATTAAACAAAACGTGTAATATTAATTGTATACTCTCCTACAAGACAAAGTATAGCAAATATCAAGAAATGAAATTTTGACTAGTCAAAGAATTTTTATTATTATCTGATTTATTGTCCTCATACAGCGAGAATAGCATGTCTTTTATTAATGAATTACTCCGAACATCAAGGGTGGATAAAAGTAAACATTTTTCCAGAAATAGATGCATTCGTCTTCATAACGAAGAGTGAGAAGGAAGTGGAACAATGACTGGACATCTTGGTCAAAGAAAATGAAAAAAAAACGGACTTTACCTCGAACAAAATAAAAACAGACGCCATGTTCATCTGAAAGAAAACAAAAAGTTGATTCCTGAATGTAAAATGAAAGTAAGCGGCACAAAACTGAGAAATGTTGTAAGTTTCGATAGCTGGGGACAAAACTGTCCTAAGCAGAATAAAGTTAACCAATAGAAAAAGCAAAATAACGCAATACAAAATAAAATTCTGTTTTTTTTTATAAATAGAAAGTAATTTGCGTAAAAGGTCCCTGACTTTTCGAGTGAAGAAAACATTCCACTGGATATATGAGTCAAATTTATTTACGGATGTGCGGCATGCTCAGCTACTAATAAAGTACAAAATAACCTATGAAATGATTAAATGTGGTTATGTTGTAGAATGGTGGAAATATATTAGACGGCACTAAATAAATCAAATAAAAAGATTCTAAGAAAAAAAAAATGAGAGATAATACAAACAATACGAAAATATCAGTGCAAGATTATCCAAATTCATAGCATATGTCCTTAAAAGACGCTAGTATGAATACATTGTGACTACGAGAAAGATGGAAGGAAAAGAAATGGACGAAGACACACACACAGAGGCAAAGAGTGAGAGAGAGATGGAGTGAAAGAAAGAGAGAAAATAGTGGGAGGCATTAACATAATAAGGCAGAGAGAGATTGTCAACATAAATTAGAACTCATACCAGAGAAATGTGTCAATCTAATATTGAAAAAAGTAACCGACAGTGTAAGAGAAAGAGAGACTGACTGGTAGTGAGAAGCAGAGATAAAGAGACAAACATATTGTGCAATGTATGGATAAACAGAAAGCCAATTAAATAGATAGATAGATAGATAGATAGATAGATAGATAGATAGATAGATAGATAGATAGATAGATAGATAGATAGATAGATAGATAGATAGATAGATAGATAGATAGATAGATAACAGTATTTACTATTCAAAAATAATTATATTGCAGTTCAGTATCTTTAAATGAAATCGTGTTATAAATTTGGGCTTTTAGAGATGATAAGTACAGATGTTTCATTACGGTTATTAATTTTGCTTGAATGTCGAGCAGTTTAAAACTTTATTTCATTGTATTATGTTTATCGTGAGACTTAATTTATGTTGCAGTTGTTAAAGACTATATTCACACGTCGTGCATATTGTGTTTCATTTATTTTTGTCTATATGTAATGAAATTTAATTCAGGCCGTAAGTTTTTTATTCTACTATTCTCTAAACAAGATGGGACAAAACTTGTAACATTATACATTATGTACTTTTTCAAGAATACCAGCTGTGCCTTTTTCACTTTTAAAATTATTATGTACTTGAAGTGTGTGATATACTTTTATTTAACTTTCTGTCTATGTCCCTTTTAGACTATAAAATGAAATTGTTTGCATATATGTATTATTATTTAGAACATTAAAATTATAATATTTTTCGAATTATATACAATAAATAAATATACATTTTAAAAATACTTTCAGAAAGAGAATTGGAAGTTAAAACTGATCAATTAGTGAGTGTTTCTGCTTAAGATTACTACAAAACAAACACAGATGAAAATTCCCGGATAATAATGAAAATCGTCTTTTGATAACAATGAGCAAGAAGAAAGATCTAACACGAAGTAAGCAAATATAAAGAAACTAAATTTGGAGTAGTCAAAGAATGTGTATTATGACATGATTTATTTTTCTCGTACATGGATAATATCATGCGGTTTATTAGTGAATTACTTGGAACTTCAGTTAGGGGAGGGGGGGGGGGGGGTAAAATTTAAAAAAATTGCCAGAAACAGATAAATAAATTTTCATAGCAGAGAATGAAAAAGAACTGGATAAATGGCTAGACATCTTCATAAAAGAAAATGAAAAAAAAGGGGCTTTACCTCGGACAAAGAGAAAAAAATAAACCATGGTCATCTCAAAGAAAACAAAAAGTGATTCCTGAATTTCAAATAAAAGTAAACAGCACAGGACTGACGCAGGTGGTAAGTTTCGATAGCTGGGGACAATCCTTTCCTAAGCGGAAAAAGATAACTGGGAGAAAGAGCAGAATAACGCCAGACAAAATAATATTTTAATGAACAGAAATTAGTTTGTATAATACAGCACTATCTTTGCGAGAGAAGAAAAGTGTACTCCACTTGGTACATTGAGTGAAATTTATTTTACGGATATGAGACATGGTCAGCCACTAATAAAGCACAAAAGACCCTGGAAAATGCTGAAATGTGGTTATTTAGAAGAACGAAGGAAATGTCTTAGACGGTACTATAGAAATCAGATGAGGAGAATATGAGAGAAGCTGGAGAGATAATGCAAACAATAAGATAATGTTAATGAAAGACTATTCAAATTCATAGCATAATTTCTTAAGAGACGGCAGTATGAATACATTATGACAACGAGAAAGTTGGGATGAAAATGAATGGACGTAGACTCATACATAGAGGGATGGAGTGAGAGAGAGATAGAGTTAGAGAGAGATGGATTGAGAGAGAAAGAGAGAGAGAGAGAGAGAGAATGATGGACGGATTAACAAAATGCGACAGAGATGGTACGCCACCAGAAATCGTTACTCATAACAGATAATTATAACAATATAATAATGCTAAAAGTAGTCGAAATTTTAAGAGAAAGACAGACTGAAAGGCAAAGAGTAAGATATAGAGAACGAGAGTCAAACAGAGAGTCGAATGAACAGAAAGACAGAAAGCCAAACAGAACGAACGAACATACTTTATTTTCAAAGGGTTAAAAATTGGGCAGTCAGGCCCGTCTGACATTCTCCCCTTCATCATACAGCTTTCTCTCAGTCACAGTCATTATTGCATTTGTTAATGAGTTAGATTACTAATCAAGAATATACATTAAATTATGAAATAAATAAATAATAAACCTATCTCATGTCCATAAACTCTACACTCTGATTTATGCAATAACATGAAATAAACTTGCATTTTTACATTCATTCAAAGCTAACAAATTTATAGAAAATCAGTATTTTTTTCTGTTTTTAAATACAACACTCAAGACATATGTTTAGGGACGCAGATAGATAGATAGATAGATAGATAGATAGATAGATAGATAGAGATAGATAGATAGATAGATAGATAGATAGATAGATAGATAGATAGATAGATAGATGATAGATAGATAGATAGATCTATCAAGCATAAATTACGGTAATACAAGGTATTTAGATTAAATAATTAGCTGTAGGGAGAGTCTGTAAGAGTCTAAAAAACCTCTAAACTTTGTGAATCTTGGAGGCATGTAGTCGACATCAAGTAGGTATTGAAAATGTTTGTAGTTGTAGGAAGGAGTGTATTATATATATATATATATATATATATATATATATTATAGCGGATGAGAAGGTAATCCAAAGATGAGCAGCAGAATAAATAAAGCGTGTCTTTTAAATATCAACTTAGTTTAGGAAGATGTATACTGTTTAAGCGTTGGCTACACTTTAAGCTAAATATAAAGATGTTCCATAGATAAAACGGAGCATGCTGTGAAAAAAGTTGATGTTCCAACTTGGCTTTTTAAAAAAAAGTAACATGGTCTTTAGAGGAAGTATTTTGAGAGGTTTGTGCTGATTAGTTTTTTGTGCTTGATCTTTGTAATAACGTTACTGTTCGCTTTTGAAGTGAGTAAAGCCTCTCTGTCTTTGACCTTGAGCAACCATCCCAGATTGTTGAGCAATAGTCTGAATGTGCTTGTATATGTGATATGTAGTATGTATTCCTCCTGTCTTGGTCTATGAAGTGCTTAATGTTGGCTGGTATAATTTTTGCACCATGAATTTTCTTAGACTTCGACGTGAGAGTTCCAGGTCAGATGCTGGTATATGTGTGACAGTATTTGGAATAGTGCACTGGTTAGTGTAGGTTTTCTACTATCAAACGGCAATAATCACATATAAATGTATATCTTAGGCCATGTTTTAAAGCCATTATTTATGACGTAGATAATGTCAGGGAAGGTCAGTTATGGCATGTTAGCTTCACGAGACTTTTGATTACTTTTTGTGTGTTGTTTGACTAGACTAGTTATATTTAATATAACGAAGTTGAATTTGGAGATCTTTTGACAGTTTATTACCCATGGTCAGTAAACAGGTAATTTCACGAGGGTTAGACACCTCGTGAAAAAAATTCAGCTAAATTCCATGTAAAATTGTAGCTTATATTTAAGCACTAATTTTACGTAGGATGGGACAGATTATTGTTGATTGAGTATTGAGAATGAGGTAGCTGAAGTATTCGTTGATAGCTGAAGTAGAGATAGAACTAGCATGATGTGAGTGTCGTTAATGTGACTAGGATGTGGTCTGTTAGTTTTCATGGAACCATGTATTTTGTTCTGATGTTGCATATTTATGTGAACTAGAAGTGTAAATCCAAAGAATGGGAAGGCGTTCTTTTATTTTTAAAATTACTTTAGGACCTATAGATCTGATACTTTGTGTTGTGAATTTGCGTGTGGATCTATGGAGCCATTCCATAAGTCAGTAAGTTGGACTTTTTGTTCTCTCATGTTGTATAACTGCTGATCTTTTGAGAGTAAGTTTTGTCTACTCCCTCCTTACATGGCAAACAAAGATATTGCCCGGGGAGTGGACCTGCTTATTCATTTGTTGTATGCTATATTTGTTACACAACGTGTGTCCAGTGGTTTTCACGCTGTTAACTGTGAGGATCTTAGTTGAGTACAAGTTCTACTACTAATGATAAAAGTAGAGACTATGAATAGATATTGTCTCAGCTTATGCCGTCTCAAACATATTGTTTTCTATTCCCGACTGGCATAATACGGCCTCAGTTAGGTGCCATGATTGTAGCTAACAGTCACGGTATACTTTGTCAGTTTGTTCTGTGTTGGCACGTCCTTACTCACACCCAGCAACACTCGCCAACAGTTGGCACACGTGACCGGAACTAACTTTCATGGCGAGAGCATGTTATTGTTGGTGCTCCTGATTAGAGTTTTCTTATAAGATCAGCAGCTTTCATCAGTTGATATCGCATTCACGTTTTTGTTGTGTATGACAAGATTCAGCTCATTTTCCAGCTCACTTTCCAGTCATGGCAAGCTTATCCTTAAATGTTCTCTACTCTGACGTTCAGAGCAGTGTCACCTGCCGTATCAACTGCCAGTTTCTATCATAACTGTATGTCTTATGTAGTCAGCTTCTACATGTTTATCTGACTGCGGTGTCTTCATAAGTGGATGTTTAGTAGTAGGAAGTCAGGTTCTTTAGGACAGAGTAAGTTAATTAGAATATGTTAGAATACATATTAAGTTGTATGCAGAGAAGCAGGAGTTAGCTAGATAGGGAACTCAAGTCATTCAACGGTTAGATAGTTAGTTTTCACAATGTGGATGGTAATTTTACTTCAGTTTCCTCAACGTAGATTTGGTGGAAAAAGATAGTCTAGTAGGATTAGAAACAGTGATGCAATTATACTCACTGGTGTTGTCTAGTCAGTTGTCAAGACAACAATGATGTTCATCACAACCTTAAATCTGGGGTATATCTAGCCTTGACCCAGTGCAGTGAGTCTACCCAGCCATACTTCGTCTGTAGTCCAGTCCATACCAGCTGATCCCGAACCTGCTGCGGTAGCAGAGCGTGACCTGCTAGAGACATTCTTGTCAGCATTAATCATCGCAGGAAAGGCGAGGTAACTTTTTGTGACATGTGCTAAACATCTAAGTCGAGTCAGTGACAATTATGCAAAGACACTGCCAGCAGAGTTGATCAAGATGAAACATAGGAACAACTGTGTCATCAAGAATATGGTGAAGTCATGAACTTTATGAACATGGACTGAAACAGTGTATGCTTCCATCATCGTATTTTCAAATGATGCATATGAACGTGTGTTGTATTTCAGTATCGTGTATATTATCAGTTGTAGAATTGTTCATCTACATTAGTTAGAAAGTTAGTTAATAATTGTATTGCATATTGTTTTATTACACTGATTTTCAGTATTGTATATTGATTGTGTAAATTACTAATATCAGTGAAGGTCACAGTGACTTCTTCTCAGTCCACGTCGAACTTGTTGGACGTAGTTCAAGACACTCTGTCAAAGATAAGTGAGAACATCATATACTCCTCTCACGTCTTTTCAGCTGTAGAACAGTTTGACGGAGACCCAGCTAAGCTGAAACATTTGCTCATTGACATAGACAAGCTGATGGGGGTGATGGCTGGGGCCTGTACTCTAAGAAGCTCTTGGTGTACCTCCATACGACAGGCCAGGTATATGATTTTGTAAAGCAGCGCCTTGAACTTCTGGAGTCGTGGGAGGAATGTGTGGATGTATTACTAGCACGGTATGGAGTGCTACAGACTCCCCAATAGGTCCGGCACATTCTTGCTTCAATTAGACAGACTCCTGGAGAGACCATCCAATCTGTAGCGGATCGCATCAGTAAAAGTTGTTTCTCTTCTATTCAGATAGTCACGCCACTAGCGCAGAGACATTTAATACAGACCTCAGTGACACGTTAATCCCAAGGCGAATTAAAACAAATTATTCATAGAAAAACCTGATACTTTTGAGAAAGCTACTGATTTAGCTATGCAAGAATATGCACTTAATAAGTCAGAGAACATCAGTTGTAATTCACGACAGTTTTGTTTCTAGTACATTAGTTACAGGTGAGATGTCAACACAGAGAGAGAAACCTCGTGTGAGTTAGCAGAGAGTGCAACTGATCTCTCATCAGGAGAATTGTCCAATGCCAGTTACGCGTAGAATTGAAGTTAGGGTCAACCAACAGAGGTCGAATACCAAGAAGAGTAGAACTCACAGTACACAACCACGTTGAAACTAGATATTGTTTTACTTGTGGAAGAAAAGGCCACATAGCCAGATCTTGTAGGCAGGGTGTTCGAGATAATCGTTCTCGTTTAAACTGAACAGTCAGGGCACTGAGAACTCGGGTGTGTCCCATAGAACGTTTACACCATCCAAACCTGCCAAGAAGTCTGTCTGTTGTTTACATCCTTCACCACTACTCTCAGTGGCTGCGAATCCTTTTACACCCAGGTCTGTTCTTGTATCTATAAGGTCGTGTGGAATTAGGGCGGCTGTTAGACACATGTGATAGTATCTTTTTTCTTTAGGATTCTGTGTACATATAGTTATATTGTGCTCCAAAACTCTTGCCTGCTATAATTACTCTGCAGACTGTCACTTCAGCTTCCATTAGAGTAACTGGAAGAGTTTACCTACCCATTTCTATTGCTGGTATTACTGTTTCACATTGTTTTTATGTGGTTCGTAACATGAACCGTTTCGCCATTCTTGGGGGTGATTTTCTTTCTCTCGCTGGTACAATCAATTTTAATACATGAAACATTCACAACAAGAAGATTCCTTTAGAGTTAGATACACACATTGCTTCTATTCTTCGTGTCCAGCGTTCTTCGCTTATTTATCCTCGTTAAGTCACTCTAATTCCTCTCAAGGTGAAAGGTCAACCATATTTTCCCTCTGGAAGTTCTTATATGGTTCAGGGCACAGGC
This sequence comes from Achatina immaculata, assembly GCA_009760885.1. Classification (NCBI taxonomy): domain Eukaryota; kingdom Metazoa; phylum Mollusca; class Gastropoda; order Stylommatophora; family Achatinidae; genus Lissachatina; species Lissachatina immaculata. Next base: position 30,020,888 of record CM019721.1, on the reverse strand, counting down.
TCTCTTTTCTTACTCTCAGAACCCCAGTTTAGAGTTGGTGGATTCAGTATCTGGGCTCCACACTTCTTCCTGTCCAGGGGTGACAGTCATCAAACATTCGATCAAGTATATCAAGTCAAAACGAAGTTGCTTTTGGCAAGTTGACACCACTCAAAGAGTCAATGGATTATGTTGATCAGATTTCTAATACTGAGGCGTCAACAAGTGAAAGTCGTTTTGAGTTTATCTTTCAACAGTTTAGTCCCCTGATGTGCACAAGGACATTATATCCAGTTTGTTGACACAGAATATGGATATCTTTTACTTGACTGATTCCGAGATTTCTCACACATCGACAGTACAGATGGAGATTTATACAGGCGATCATCCTCCGATCTCCAGGAAACCTTATCCTTCTCCTTTGGCGAGTAGGAAGGTGCCTGAGAAGGCTGTTGGGAATATGTTGCGAAACTAAATTATTTCCCTCACGATGTCAGGGTGGTCATCTCCAGTTGTCTTGGTGACTAAGAAAGATGGTACGCGTCGTTTCTGCTGCGACAATAGTACAATCAACACAGTGACGCGTTCATTGTTGATTCCCTTAACACGCACTGAGGATATTCTCAGCATGATAGGAAAAGCCAAATCTTTCCGCGCTTTGGATGTTTGATGTCTTTTGGTGCATTCCCGTGTTCGATGATGCAGAGCAGGTCAGCTTTTATATGCCATCTGGGCTGTTTCCGTTGGAGTTTCAATAGCTCTCAAACAATGCACCTTCTAACTTTGTCGCACTCATAGATACAATATTACAAGGTTATGGAAAGTTTGCTCAAGTCTATAGTGACAATATACTGTAGTTCACTGATGGAACGATCGAAGATCATGTTCGAGACCTTCAGACGATATCCAACCTGTTGAGCGAGAATAAAGTAAAGCTCATTTCAATGAAAGGCCACTATCCGACCTCCGAAACTAAGTATCTTGGATATGTCATTATTTAGTTAGGCATACCTCCTGATCCTGAGAAGGTCAGAGCCATGGCCGAATTGCTGTCTCCTTTGAAGGTAAAGGAGATACGCTCTTTCCTGGGACGTGTAGTTACTAACTACTGTTCATTCCCCATTTTTCAGAGATCGTGGGTTCTATAGTACAAATCAATAATATTCTAATTATCTGCAAAATTTTAAATGGCATTCGCATTTCTGAAGGATCGCCTTACGTAGGTATCGCTTTTCTCGCATCCTGATTTGCAGACACCACTTACCTTGTACAGAGAAGCATCCAACGTTGCTGTTGGAGCCTGTTTAGTGCAGACAGCAACCAATTCTGATGGGCTCTCTGTGGAAAAACCACTATATTTATATTTTCTTTCGCAGAAGCTGTCGCGCTCTCAGACCAAGTAGTCCACTTTCGAGAGAGAGAGGCGTATATGGTGAATAGACAACTTCTAAGTAAAATCTGACCATAAAAAGGAAACTATTCGGCATCAAGTGGAACGAATTGAAGAACAATGCAGAGACAGATGAGTGAACAACAACCTGTCTCATCGGTGATCAAGAAAAGGAGATGGATATATGTTAGTCACATGATGAGAAGAAATGATCAGAGAATCCCAAAACAAGCTATCAAGTGGAACACAACAGGCCAAAGAAAAAGAGGCAGACCATATGAAACTCTAAAGAGAACATTGTTAAGAGAGGCCAGATTAATAGGCATAAAATCCTTTGATGAGGTTGATTAACTCCCCAACAACAGGAAAAATTGACGAACCACCTTACGAGCCCTATGTGACGTTTAACTGCACGGGAAAGATATAAGATCCTTTCACCTATCTAAAACCTGTTTTGACATTATCGGTTTCTCCTTCTATACGTATTTTACTGAGTGCTATTGTGATAGTCTCAGGACGGTCACAAGTTAATTTAAGAGGTAGACAATTCTGGTCTAAATTGTCGAAGTAGTGTAAGGACGGAGAAGACCCAATTAAGATACGTGATTGGAAGTGAACTCGCTTCCGTTTATTTCGTGCACGTGTGATCACGTGATCTCACACCCGAGAAGACTGATTTCAATCTCAAGTCATGGAAGCGGAGACAAGTCAGCCGGATCAGACCAGCCTTTTCCCAGTCTTGTACGCCTGATGGTAGCCAGTTCCCACTAGCACGACATAGCTTGCAGAATGTAGCTTGCTGTCCCGGGTGTTTGGAGATAGAGATAATGTTTGAGAAAGGGGGAAGTCATCATGTATAGCTTCATAAGGAAGTAATGTTTAGTTTCATGGGGAAATTATGTTTGGCGTTATGAAGAAATTATTTTTTTTTACTGAGGATAAAACTATGTTTTTAAGGAGAAGATAATCATGCTTAGAGAAGGGGATCGTGTTAAGCAGAAGATAACTCATGCTCTCGAGAAGATAGCCATGTTTTTTAGGAGACTATTAAATGGATGCTTTATGAACTGTTAGGAGCTATCATTTAGGAATGATGCAGAATTATTTAGTCTCCTGTGTTGTTATCAAGAGGTCTGACTAATTTACGTGCAGTTTGTGTAAAATCACAACACATCCTGTTGCCCCTGTCGGCGATCGATTTATTTCATCTTACTGTCTTAGTTATTACGTTTTGGTGGTTGGGGTTAATACGCGGGTAAGAACCTGGTAATGGTTAGGTCAAGTACGTGGCAATGGTCAACCCTCGGAGGGTCTAGTAGAAGTCATATGTCGCAGTCTTCGTTCTGATATCCGTTCTGTGTACAAAGCCCCACAGCCGCCGTCACTTATTGGCATCAATAAAAATACAACCACGTGCTACTTTGCAGAACATCATCTCAGTATTTCAGTATAATAATATCGTCGTCGTCGTCATCATCATCATCATCAATAACATCATCATCATGCCTGCCTCCTCGTTTATCCCCTCACGCCACCACACTATATTATAAGCTCGAAAACATTAGTAAAGTTATTCAAATCAAATATAATATCCACTCTTATTTTTATGTACTAAAGCAGAAAAAATATAGATCGTGAAAAGAAATTAGATGCACGGAAAACAAATGTCTAACGAAAATACTCTGTATCCACTGGAACAAATGTAAGACTAACTCAGAGGTGAGGAAGATGAGAGTGCAACAATCTGTCCCAACAGTGATTAACAAAGGAAATGGGTATATGTTGGCCACGTGATGAGAAGAACCAATGAGAGAGCCCCAGAACAGGCTATCAAGTATGTCACAGAAAAAGAGGTCAGCCATATGGAACTCTAAAGAGAACGTTGATAAGAGAGGCTTTATTAATCAGCATAAGATTCCTTGACGAAGTTGAACAACTCGTCGAAAATAGAAAAACCTGGAGCTCTATAATGCGAGTCCCACGTGGCTCTTAACAGCACGGATCGATGTAAGATACAATTTAAACACAATAATTTTTATAAACATAACACTTTTTCATTAAAATTACTTTAACTGATTTCTTATTCTTCCAAATATTTTTAAATCATAGCATGAAATGACATTTTGTTGCAATAAACTTAGAGATACTTACGTTTAAGGGAGATGGGCTCCCTGGAGTTAAATTCTGACCTAACAAAGCGACAGGCCCAGCAAGCCGGCGGTGGATCTTTTTACCGCTCATTGAAAACATACGAAGAATAAGATGGACTGATATAAGAATAGATGAACTGATATAAGAATAGATGGACTGATATAAGAATAGATGGACTGATATAAGAATACATGGACTGATATAAGAATAGATGGACTGATATAAGAATACATGGACTGATATAAGAATAGATGTATTGATATAAGAATAGACGGACTGATATAAGAATAGATGGACTGATATAAGAATAGATGGACTGATATAATAATAGATGGACTGATATACGAATATATGTACTGATATAAGATTAGATGGACTGATATAATAATAGATGGACTGATATATGAATATATGTAATGATATAAGAATAGATGGACTGATATACGAATATATGTACTGATATAAGAATAGATGGAGTGATATAATATTAAATGGACTGATATACGAATATATGTACTGATATAAGAATATATGGACTGATATAAGAATAGATGGACTGATATAATAATAGATGGACTGATATATGAATAGATGGACTGATGTAAGAATAGATGGACTGATATAAACGGAAACGTTACACTTCAAAAAGACAGAAAAGCGATTCTGAAAGTATGTACTATCAACATATGTGACATACATGATAAAAAGAAAGAATTAGTGGATGAAATGAAAAGGAGACAAATAAAGATCATGGGAGTTGTAGACATCAAACTAAGAGGTAAATGATGTAAACAAATACATCAGAATTATGTATTTCTATACTCTAGAGCTGAGCGGGAATTTTTTTCCGACCAATACGGCCCCGAGGTCGACCCAGCCTCGTAAAATGGGTACCATAGAAAATCTGGGAAGTAAAGGCAGCGAGGAAAGGAACTGGTCACCCTACCTCATACGCTGATGACCCAGCATAATGAGGTCTCTAACGCTTCACCCCCTACGGCATTTGCTATGGGACTATCTTTACTTTTTTATACTCTAGAGTGAGTGAGCAAGAAAGACCAAAACAGGGTATGGAAATGATCACAGAACCAAACTGACAAAATCGTGGAAACTATATATATATATATATATATATATATATATATATATATATATCAGAATGAATTATAACTGTTAAAAAAAAGCAAATGAGGAGACCACAACCTATGTTTAAATATGTGTGCCTTGTAATGCACCAGCCATGTAGGAAGAATATAAATCTTTAACAACCTCCATGATGCAAAAAACAACATAAGTAAGGAGGAAAATGCTATAATTATGAAGGACTTCAGTGCAAGACTGGGAACTAGTAGAGCTGATGTAGCAGTCCACATAGATTCCTTGGGTGACCAGCAATGCCTTGGAAATGAAAATGGTAGCAGACTCCAAGAACTGTGCAGCCAGCATGACCTTTTTACCACAAACACGTTCTTCAAAGAGTCCCAAGTATATGCCTGGTACAAATGGAACGATTTAACGTACAGAAGTCAAATTGATTTCATACTAGTGTAAGAAATATTTGGATTTTAAAATGGTCATACAGTATGTGCGTAAGATGTTATATATGTATTTTATTCATGGTATTTTATCTTTATGGGTAAATGAAGGTTGGTTGAATTCGCAACTACACCAATGAAAGAAGACAAATACAGTCAATAATATTTCTTCAAATAATCATATGAACTTATATTAACGTAAATCATTTTGTTCACATGGTCAGCACAATCAAACAAATAAATCATCAATTTATATGTTGTTCATCAGCTATATCTTTAACAACATAATCATTAGAATGATTTCATTAAATACTCATATTCATGGATTATCTTGATCGACTGTGGGACTTATAAAGAATCAACTTTAACCCACTGAACACTTGTAATCATACAAAATCTCTAATCTTCACCATTAAATGATTGAGTACCTTCAGTTACCCTAATCATACCTAAATGAGGTCAAGCCTGGTCGGTGTAGGAAAGATAAGAATGGACACAGCTTGCACGACACACATTACAAAAGTATAAGCCAATCATTAATTTACATATGCATGGTTTTCCACCGGAAACGAACATCTCATTCACGCTGACACGACAAATGACCTTCCCCCGACCTCTGGCCTTACATGCTCAGCGTAAAAACCCGACCTGGTGAAATTCTCTCTCCTCGTCTTTATATACAAAGCCTTGGGAAGGAGATTCAAAAATTGTGCACTCACCGCTCTCTGCCCATTATTTCTAGGCTAGGGTTACCAATCCAATTAGGTTTGCTACTGTTCATTATCTACTCCCTATACACCCCCCTCCCAAACTTTGTTTACAAAATGGTTGTGTTTGGAATACAAACAAACAAACAAAAATTACATAAACATTGTATTGTTCCTATAGATCCTAAAATATGTCCAAAGGTATTTGTTTCTTTTTGTGACCAACGCAAAGTTTGCTGAAATTTTCTCTTTCTAATACCAACCGTGACCTGTAATGGCTCCCCGTCGGTTCGGGCTAGGTATGTGCTATAAACACAAGATGTTGCTGTTTACTGGTGTTGGTAAATGTCTGCTATTTGCTGGTCATGCTTTGCTGACTCAGCGTTGCGAGTGATTATTCTAGGTACTCCGGATGCTTTATGCTAAATACAGCCTTGACCTTTAAATGAGATCAGGTGATTCATTCAGTTTAGACTACCGTACGTTCTGCTACCCTAACACGTGTTCGTGGGGTCCATTATATTTAAATGTGGACATTTCAGTAGAATTATCCTCACAGGGAAATAAACTTTTGCTTAAATGAATTAAAAAAGATGTCAGAGCGTACATGGTAACGGTTGGTTATGTATGTATGTTGTTGTTGGTGTTGTTGTTGTTGTTGGCCATGCGATAGTGGTAGAGTGGGTAGTATTCATGACTGCGGTAATGTTTATGTCCATGCGTGGTGAAACGTGATTGTGTAGCGGCGCGTCGCTTTCCCAGGGTTAGGCTGTTTGTTGATCTGGCTTATTTCTGTAGTTTAGTGTGACTTGCAGTATTTCTCATGTGCTGTATTTGGTCATGTAATGTTTAGAAGGGTGTTACTCGTTGTTCGAGACAATGCTCTGTAGCTTCGTCCTCTGATGTGGCGGGTGGCTGTTGTTCTTGTCCTTGTGTGGGTGGAGTGGTAATGTTTGTCTTAGTGCACTGTGATTTGGGTCTTGCGCCCTGATTTCTCATGCAGTTTACTTGATCTTCAAGCGATTGCTGTGCTTGTACCAGTGCGCTGTCAGTGATTTCTGTGTTTCTGCCAGTACGCTGTCAGTGATTTCTGTGTTTCTGCCTGTGCGCTGTCAGTGATTTCTGTGTTTCTGCCTGTGCGTTGTCAGTGATTTCTGTGTTTCTGCCAGTGCGCTGTCAATGATTTCTTGCATCTGTGGTTGCGTGTTGTTTGTGTCGGGATGTTCGTGTTCTCGGGTTCTCGGCTTAGGCACTGACTGTCTGTTGGGTGTCATGTTTTCATTGTCTCTTATTACATGTGCGGTGGGAGTGACTTCTTCCTCGGTTATTTCTACTTGAATATTGTCGGCTTCGGTCTCTGATTCCGACGATTATGAAGCTATCTCGTCGTCTATGTCGTCATCGTTGTTGGGTGCTATACTGAGTGTAGACTGTCTGCGCTGACTGTGTTTGTCGTCTGGAGGGATAACCCACTCTTGTTTTGCCTTTATCAAATGGTGCACGTGGACTTTCCTGTTAGTTAGTTCTTTATTATGAATGATACTAGGGATAGTTTTCTTAGTACAAAGAATCTCGTTTTACATTTGCTATCATGTTTTGATGTCATATGGTGGTTTAATACATATTCTAGATCGCCTACAGAGATGTACTCAGTTGCTGAACTGATGAAATTCTCTCGTCCCTTCTTTACATACCAAGCCAGGGGAGGGAATTCCCAAAATTGCTCGCTTTTGGTACTAACTAAATATTTCATTATATTTATATGAAGCAAATCGTCGAGAACTATCAAGATGTCTATTTGTCCACTCACCACTGAAAGATATAAGAGGACGGAGACAAGACAAGATAAGACAAAACAGGATCCTTCTACTACATTACCTTTAAATATTCCTCCTTTGTGGCCATAATTCAGGAATATTAATACAGAAAGTATTTTATTTCTCGATAAATAAAAAGGTAGTGTTTTCTCTGCGAAAGGAACAGACTAAATATCAAGTAAGATGACTCGTACTCTACTCAAGAAAAACAAATCATCGCCATAGAAATGGAATGTAAAGGAAAAGTAGAATTTTCAAGTTTCTCTATGTCAATTATATATATATATTCTTTATAGAAGAAGATTCAGTTTTTTACATATCCATGACTTAGTACATGCACAGACTCAGGTTCAATAAAAAATGTTTAAAAAAGTTAATGTCACCATGATATAACTTTGAATATTTATAATATCATGAATGTATATAATTACTGTGTGAAGAGTGAAAGAGTGAGATTTCAACAATAGTGTGATAATTATGCAAATCTTCTTTCCTCTTTCGTGGCTTTATTTTTGGAACATTTATGTTTTATGTGTGAACGTAGCCGGTATGTATTGCATCTTAATAGGTTTATTAGCCGTTAAAGTGAGGACAGAGTGGCCAGAAAAATTCTCAAACATTTCTCCATAACTATTTTATATGAAATAACTACTGTTTTAATCGTTAAAATAATTTTACTATGGATTAAAACCATCTTTTATTTTGACATCATTTCGTAAAATATAGTTATTCACGTTATGGTTGCACTTTGGAAAACATTTCAATAATCACCTCATTCACAATGGAGACTACATACATCGCAAGTACCTGGTGTAGCGCAGTCGTTAGGGATATGTCATTAAGTGCTATTCTTATCCTCCTTACTATTTTAATGTGGATAAATTACTAATTTCATTCGTCAGAGCTGCTTATGACTTTCTATCTAGCTTATATACAAACGGGGAGTATCAGAAGGTCTAAAGTGCCACCTCTGCAACGAAATACAAACATTGAAACACCTGTTGTCAGCATCCAGGTTATCATTAGCCCAGAGACGTTACACCTGGTTGCACATCAGAGTGCTGCAGGGACAAGTAGCTTTTGTAGACAGTGCAAAAGATAAAGCAAACAATAGCAAAAGAGTTGAGGTCTCACCTAAGTATTTTATAGGCGCCGGAGCAACATGTAATATTGAAATCAGGGGCATTCCCTTACCTTCACTGCTAGATGATGGAAACCACTGGGATGTGATAGTGGACTACCAGGAAGAAGAGAATGTCCAAATGTCGTCAGGAACACAGGAATGGTACAGGACATTATAGTGTACTCTACGGGAGAACAGGAACTACTAATGATTGGGCTTACGGTTCCACACGAAAGGAGAATAGAGAAGGAACACTTATTCAAATGTGAGAAGTACAATGATCTAGTCAAGTAATTAATGCAGAGGGCAGAAATCAAGGCAAACGTGATAGCTATAAAATTGGAAACGAGAGGATTCGTAGCACCATCAGGATACGACCTATGTAAGCTATTAGACATACAGGGACAGCAAGAGCAAGGGGATTGACAATCACGGCATAAACAGCAGAAAAGGCCACTTGTTGGGTATGGAGCATGAGAAACAAGCACTGAGAACTTAAATAGTTTCCTTCATCACATCTAATAGCGGCCGTCCTTGGCTGAGTGGCTAAGATGCGCTTCCAAGTGCAGGGTCAATTAGAATATCGTGGGTTCAGTTACAGGACGGAGAAAAAAAAAATCTCACAGATACATGGGGGTCAAGACCCATTCCCTTTAGAGAGTCAGGAGTTTAATAGGGGCCAAACACTTGTCTCAGAGGGTGGGGGTACTTCCTCCGATGATCTAAGGAGTTGTGCTTGTTGTTCCTCTCTCTTCAGTAGAAAGTTTCCTGCATACAAGTTGCATTTCAAAAATGTCTGTTGAAGACGGAGGCAGACATTCTCATAAGATATAATTTAAAATGGGTGGCTATCAAAGCGCGGATGTAACCTACGGGAAAGTAAAAAAAAAAGTTCATAAAATGTAGTTTAAATAATGAAATGACACATCCTATTATTGTTGTACCTCAGCAACATTTAACATAATCTGTCACACAGACTGGTTTTCTCTTTACTGACTGTGACAGGGCAGTTAGTTAAATCTTTAAATAATCCTAGAGACAATTACTCTACATAAAGATTGTAACACGGCAGTTAGTTAAATCTTAAAATAATACTCTACATAATGATTTACTATTTTTTAATGTGGCTTCTAGTTTTTTCTCTAATACATTCTCAATATTTTCATGTCTGATATGCGCAGGCAAGTGACTGGCTCACTACAGCAAGGATTAAGCAACGGCGTTTCTACTGAAGTTAACAGAAATTCATCATGGAAGATTTTGTTAAAAGTTAACTTCTGTATAAAATAAATACGTTGCTCTTGACATGATATCTTCTTCTTTGATTTTAATGAGACAATCTTCCTCGTTACATCTGTGCTGTATAAGTCATTGATGAAACATACCACAAAAATAAGAATCGTGTGTACTCGTTATTTATGTGTTCTATTGTTTCATCATTCTTAAAAAACTGCTAGAATGTTTTTGTATTATTCTTATAGTCACATATTCTATATCACTAACACATGCACATACACAAACACCCACACATACAGAGAGAGAGAGAGAGAGAGAGAGAGGGGAGAAGAATCATGTGTCATGATAACTGAATATGCCATTTAAAATACTAATTTTTTCTTATATGTTATATTTTTATATTTGTTATTTACATTGTGGTCCACACAGATTCGGGATAAATTTATCATTTATTTATTATTTACTGTTGTTCTACATAACTTTAAGCACATAACCACTTGGAAGTAAACACTGAGAGATGATGATGTGAGGTGGGTTGGGCTTGGTTTTTCAAATTCGACTGTTTCAGAGGGTCAAGGGTCAGCCTACCACGTGGGTTTCCGAGGAGGGGGTGCGCTTCCTGGTCATGTGATGTGCTAGTCGGGTATAGAAAGAGCACAATGTGTTGAGAGAAAGCAGCCCAGTGTAAGCCTTGTGGCGGGCAGCACATGTCTGGGAGAGCCGTGTTGTCGAATGTCTGATGTGTCTGATGCTGTTATCATAAATCTATGTCGTGATGTTGGATGAATGGAGGAGTGTCGATGCCATGATCCCAACTGCTGTTTCCAGCCGGTTCATGTTGGTAACGTTGATATATGTAAGTTTTCCTGTATCGGATGTTGAGTGGTGTAAGTATGTATCGTGGGAAGTGTTCAGTTTTATGTGCTACATGATTTGATTAGTATGTCAATAATTTGGAATGTTTATTTTTCAACATTTGTATCATATTAATTAATAACATGGAAAGTTTGGAAAGACCAGAATCATCACTGGGAAAGTGTCCCTGAACCGGGCTGCCCGGGCCACCATCCCTGTCATCCATCATACTATCAGCCCTGTCAGCCGTCAAACTATTAACACTGTCAGCCGTCAAACTATTAACACTGTCAGCCGTCAAACTATTAACACTGTCAGCCGTCAAACTATCAACTCTGTCAGCCGTCAAACTATTAACTCTGTCAGCCGTCAAACTATTAACACTGTCAGCCGTCAAACTATTAACACTGTCAGCCGTCAAACTATCAACTCTGTCAGCCGTCAAACTATTAACACTGTCAGCCGTCAAACTATTAACACTGTCAGCCGTCAAACTATCAACTCTGTCAGCCGTCAAACTATTAACACTGTCAGCCGTCAAACTATTAACACTGTCAGCCGTCAAACTATTAACACTGTCAGCCGTCAAACTATCAACCCTGTCAGCCGTCAAACTATTAACACTGTCAGCCGTCAAACTATTAACACTGTCAGCCGTCAAACTATTAACACTGTCAGCCGTCAAACTATCAACTCTGTCAGCCGTCAAACTATCAACTCTGTCAGCCGTCAAACTATTAACACTGTCAACCGTCAAACTATTAACACTGTCAGCCGTCAAACTATTAACACTGTCAGCCGTCAAACTCTCAACCCTGTCAGCCGTCAAACTATCAACTCTGTCAGCCGTCAAACTATTAACACTGTCAACCGTCAAACTATTAACACTGTCAGCCGTCAAACTATTAACACTGTCAGTCGTCAAACTATCAACTCTGTCAGCCGTCAAACTATCATCCCTGTCAGCCGTCAAACTATCAACCCTGTCAGCCGTCAGACTATCGTTACAAAGTCCAAAAAGAAAATATGCCCCCAGAATTCACTGTAAATGATGGGGGGGGGGGGGGAATCATAATGGAATCACGGGTGACTATACGGAAACTGCCGGCACACATTAATTCGTGTTGGCAGGAAATTTAGCACTGAACGTGGCAAGAAGATACAGAGAACGAAGAAGAGATGTGGTAGTTCCTTGCTGCCCATTACTCAACAGTGCACTGTAACGCCAGCCTCAGATAAGAAATTAGAAGATTTCTGTCAGGATATAAACCACAGTACAGAGAATATTCGGGTTGAGTCAGGCAGCAGGTAATCAATGCAGCATTCCGACGAGACAAGAGACAAGATTAACTTCCCACCAGCAAGTGCCAAAAGCATATGGGAAAACCTGGACAAAGGGCTATGCAAAGAATTGGACAAACAGCTGAGAGGGAAAAATCTTGAGAAAAGACTGGAAGAATTTGGTAACATCATATTTCTTCACTGCCACAAATAGGTTGGAACCAAACAGGCACAAAGAGAAAAAAAGTAACACCAAGAAAGTCCAGAACACAGAGGAAAATATAAGCAATAAGACAGCAGAAGAACCATGCTCAAAAAATGTTCAAGAAGGCACACGAATCGGAAAAGAAAGGTCTAAGTCAGGTTTGGCAGCAGAGCTGAAAGACTATGTAAAATGAAGAGGAAAACCAGATATGCAAGAGAGAAGTTCTACAGAGATCCCTTTGGGTTTGCCAAGCAGTTATTTCAACAGCCAAAATCAGGCACCCTGAAAGAAGATAAGGAGGTGCTCGAGGAACATACTCGATAAAAATCAGCATACATTTATCGAGTAGATGAAACGTCTAATGTAGCCCTGTGCAATAGGCAGCAAATTCAAATGCACAGTAGAGAGCATCGTAGGAGAAGCTAAAGGCAAGTCAGCACCAGGCCCAAGTGACGCTCCTTACATACTATACAAAAGATGCCCCGAAGTACTAAGGAAGCTCCATAAACTCCCACGAACAACATGGACTCATAAGTAAAGAATGGAAAAAAAACTAACGGAGTATACATCCCAAAGAAACAGAATTCCATTGAAATCAACCAGTTCAGACGTATCTCACTTCTGAATGTGGAAGGAAATATATTCTTCTCCGTGATGGCACAGAGACTAACAACATACCTCCTAGATAATGGTTACGTTGATACATCCGTGCAGAAGGGAGGAATTCCAATTAACGGATGTAACACTGTGCTGCAAGAAGAGCAAACTGCAGCTACCATTCAAATCTGTGGTCGAAGATTACAAGGTAGAAAAGACAAGGCTTGCAATGATGCTACAAGAATCTACAGATCTGGTGGTACAAGAAGTGCAGCCAAAACTTAAAACTGGACGAAAATGGAAAGTAAGTGAGGAAGTGACCGCCATCAGGGAAACACAGGAGCTGAAAGAAGTAACAGGATACACCCAGACCAACAGAAGTAGATTTGGTCATGGTGAAATAAAATGGTGGTCAAATGCCTCCTGCAAGATAAGAAGGGATATGATCGTCAGCGAAGTAAGGAATTCAGAGGACGACAAGCCGGTCCAAAAAGCAGTCCAACAGGCACAGCAAGTCAGTGTACAACACTGGAAGAGGTCCTGCACAGATCACTAACATGGGAGGAAGTTCTGCAGAGATCACTAACGTGGAATGGCATCTGGAAAATGGCACCCTTGAGACTCAGCTTCATCATCAGAGCTACTTATGACCTTCTGCCTACAGGCTCCAGCCTACAGAAATGAGGTGCATCAGAAGACAATGCTCTCTCTGCAACGAAAAGGCAAACATTGGAACATGCGGTGTCAGCATGCAGAGTATCATTAGGTCAAGGACGCTACATCTGGCAGCACAACAGAGTGCTGCAGGAACTAGTAGCCATTGTAGACAGTGGGAAAGATAAAGCAAATAACAGCAAAATAGCTGATGTTCAACCTAAGTACTCTCATAGGCGCTGGTGCGACATCGAATATTGAAATCAGGGTCATTCCCTTATTTCCTTACCATCACTGCTAGATGGTGGAAATGGCTGGGATGTGGTAGCGGACCTACAAGGAAGAAGAGAATATCCGACTGCCATCAAGAACACAGAAATGCGACCTGACATTGTAGTGTATTCCTTAGAAAAAAATAATTCATAATTATCGAGTTTACGGTTCCGTACGAAACAAGAATAGAGGAGCAAAATCTGTTCAAATGTGAGAAATGCAATGATCTGATCAAGCAACTGAGGCAGGGGGCAGGAATCAGGGCAAAAATGATAGCTGTAGAAGTGGCAGCGAGAGGATTCGTAACAACATCAGCATATGACCTATGTAAGCAAATGCTCATAAAGGGACAAGCAAGAGCAAGGGGACTGAAAAGCCTTTCAGAAACAGCAGAAAAGGCCTCATGCTAGATGTGGAGTATGCGAAACAAGCAATGAGAATATAAATAACGACATTTATTCTCAACCAATACCAGTCCTCATTGGCTGGATCGCTAAAGACGCACTTCAAAGTGCAATGCAAACTGGAAGATCATGGGTTTATCCTGGGACGAAAAAAAAACAATAACTCGCAAGACCTCTGGAATTCATGACCCAGAGGGGCCCACCCCCTTAGAGTGTCAGGAGTTTAATTTGGCCGAAACATTTGTCTGAGGGGGGTACTTCCTCTGATGATCTGAAGGAGCTGTGTTGTTGTTCCGCTTTCTACAGCAGAGAGTTTCCTGCAGTAATTGATATATTTCGTTATTATTCATGTGTCACTTTTTTCATTATATACACTAATATGTGTTCACATGTGTTTGTGTGTGGCCCACGTATTTATGACGATTCAGTGTCCATTGCAATTTGATTTACAATGATTTGCTATTTTCATATTCCATAATCATCATTTAACTAGTGTTTAAATGTATGTGTCCTCGTATATGCATATTCTTGTACATACACTATATGTTTAAATGTTGGACGCAGGCAGAGCTCTGCGTTGGTATGTGTTATGTGTGAGTTGGCAAGTAGCTCCTATGATTAAGTGAAGGGAGTGTAGCCAGCTCTAAATGTGATAGTGAATATATATTACACGATTTTATGAAGACATGAGATTACCCGAGATTTGACTAGTTGCGAGGAGTAATTGGTAAGTTCTCGGAATAAGGTATAACGGATTATTTATGGACAACTGTTTTTGGTTATTTCTTAAAATAGTCTCCTTGCACGTACGTTTATGCACTTAGTCCAGCGATCCTGGAGCATACGGAGTATGTATAAGTCAGTATCTTGTGCCAGTAGAAATTCTACAGCATGAATGACGTCTTCATATGGAGAAAATTTGCAACCATTCTGTACCTTTTTGTGTTTGGTAAACAGGTAATAGTCCGAATTAGCCAAATCTGGGATAAAGAGGATTTTCAAGAAGCTGGAAGCCGCATTCATGAATGGCAGCCTTTAACATCGCCGACTTGTGAACTGAAGCATTGTCTTGATGAAAGATGACTCCTCTCGTCAATTACCCTCCAGGCGTTTCCTACAATTTGACCCGCAGTTGATTAACAAGATTATCGCATTAGGCCCCGTTGACCGTTCTGCTCTTTTGAAGATAGTCTACCAATAGCACACCGTCTGAACCCAAAAAGATGGAAACCATCACTTTGCCTGCAGACAGAACAACCCTTGCTTTCTTTGGAGGAGGTGATCCATGATGTTTCCACTGCTTTGACTATTCTTTAGTTTCTGGTTGAAAATGATGAACCCAAGCTCCATCCATAGTCACAAACTGCTGATGAAACGTTTCAGGATCATCAGAAAAATATGCAAGATTGTCTCTTGACATGTTGAGACGCTGTCGTTTGTGATCAGCCCCAAGAAGTTTCGGGAGCCATCGATCAGAGACCTTTGTCATTTGAAGGTCATTTTGAATAATAGCATGAACACGTTCCTGGGAGATGCCCAACTCATTAGCAATGGTCCTCTCAGTTAGTCATCGATGCTCTATTTTCATGTCATAGATTCTACTGGTGATTTCATCGGTGGTTACCGTTCTTGGTCTTCCTGGACGGGTATCATCTTCCAGACTATCTCTTCTATATTTGAAATGAGCTGCCCTTTTCTTCACTGTACTGTAAGAAGGGGCACTCTCTCCTAGAGTCTCCAACTCATGGATCCGCTTCGGTGATGAGCTCTTGATGCAGAAGTAGCGATTGAATTCTCGATGAGAATTTTATCCATTTTCTCAATTTCTGACAAGCTTTACCAATTCAGTAGCCTGTAAAAAAATTGGTTACTGTTAATATCCTGAAACTTGGTGTTGGATCTTGCATTAACCTGATCTACAAACGCATGTAATATCAACTGTGTGTTTCAAGTATTTTTAACTTATGCCGAGAACGTATCAATCACCCCTCATAAGTGAAATGAAACTCCATGAAGCTAATACATAGTGTAACTTCATGACACATATCACATATTTATTGACTGAAAAAAGAACAATGGAAGACGGAGATGAGGAAGGAAAGTGAACTGCCAACATGGCGGGGTGATTTAACAAACAATACAAGAACTTCCCGGGCGCGTAGTCAGCGCCATGGGGAAGACAAGCAGGACAACAACAAGCAAGTAACAACAACTACTTACAATATAGTGAACTTCCAACACATCTTCCGAACACTCATAACAGACTACATATCAATAACAAGGAAATAGAACACTGTTCTGATGGACAGTATACTCTAATCTGTTACATCACTAAAACCGATTTGCAATTACTCAACTGGGAAAGAAGACTACTCAACAAAACATTCTACACAATATTCCTCGTAACAACTAAAACTCTGATAGTAAATTTATACAGTTGTGTCACCAACAGACATTCCAAAGTTGACACCTAAAAACTTTCTCTAACTAAACTCAGAATAATCCGGTGACAAGTTATTCTGTTTGTCAAAGTTACTTGAACTGAGAAACATTTCCCTGGAACGAGTGCTGACTAATCCTAAAAGATTCATTATTACAAACAAGGGAAATAAACCAGTACCTTTACTTTTAAAGTCTATTACTTACCTTAAAACATACTGTCGCATCTGGCAAACATTTGTCGTCTAATCTTGTAAGTAAACGTTTGTCTTATTTTGACTTCTGAGTAGTTATTTATAACGTTGGTGGAGCGAGAGAAGAATGTGATGACAATTTATTTATTCCAACCAACTAAAAGCCATATAAGGGAACTTATATAGACCTCAATTGTGAGGGACACACCCTCGGTTGTGGTTCGTCCAGTGGGTACCTCTAGTGAGAGAGTTCCAGGCACAGTTGTATTCTCTGGGCACTAAATGTCAATAGGGCAAGGCTAGCGACTTATTTCAGGGTAGCAAAGAATCGTCATGTACGACGATGAAGATAAAAGAAGGTAAGAAATGAAGGAACACAGTGGAAGAGGATACGAAGTTGATAGATTAACACATAAGTTGATAGATTAACACATAAGTTGATAGATTAACACCAAAGTTGATAGATTAACACCAAAGTTGATAGATTAACACCAAAGTTGATAGATTAACACCAAAGTTGATAGATTAACACATAAGTTGATAGATTAACACATAAGTTGATAGATTAACACATAAGTTGATAGATTAACACATAAGTTGATAGATTAACACATAAGTTGATAGATTAACACCTATGTTGATAGATTAACACCTAAGCACCACGTAATAAGACATGTTTTACAAAGGTGACCTGGTGACACAAGAAAGAGAATGTTTATTATAGAAGTAGTATTCTTATTTCGATCTGTATACCCGCTGTTTGATAACAAATCATTAATTATGTGCCATCATTTGACTTTTTACATCAGTTAACACATCTGATATAATTCGGAGTTAGAAATTGGCCATCCACCTTCCTCCCTGGTATATTTAAAAAAAGGCTTTATCTTCATTCATTCACTCATTTGCATGTCCCTTGCAGAACGTTGCCTCCCAAACAGCACTCCTGTAGGCCTCTTGTAGTATAGATATCAAAACAGCTGAGAAACACATACATGCCTTTGAATGTAAATGCTACAGAAGAGTTCTCCAAATATCATGGACACAAAAAAGAACAAATATATCTATACTACAAGAGCTTAATATTGAGGAAGGCTGGCTAGTAAAGAGGATTAAAGAGAGAAAACTTAAATATTTTGGGCACATTAAGCGTCGTGATAATTTAGAGAAGACCGTATTGGAAGGATACATAATGGGAAAAAGAAAAAGAGGAAGACCAAAACGAAGATGGCTGCAAGACATCGTTGACGATCTGCAAATGGATGCGACAGCAGCAGGCCATCTTGCTCACAACCGAGAGGCCTACAGGAATGTTGTTTGGGAGGCAAAGTTCCGCAAGGGAATGCAAATGAATGAATGAGTATAGATATATCTGTTCTTTTTTGTGTCCACGATATATAGAGAACTCTTCTGTAGCATTTAGAGGCATTTATGTGTTTCTCAGCTGTTTTGTTAAGTGTCCAGGTGTCACAGGCATATGTTGCGATGGGAAAGATGCATGTCCTTAAAAATCTTATTTTTGTGGTTGTGTCTCCTCCTCTCCACAGATTCTTTATTTATTTTACTTTCTGAAGAGCGATAGATGTCTTCCTTTTAATTTCCTTCATTGTATCTCCATTATTAGTTAATAGTGATCTAAGATATTCAAAACTCTCCACCTCTTCCAGTTTTTCCTCATTGATATATATCTCAGCTGCCTTGTTTTTTTATGTCAGTTGTCATCAATTTAGTTTTCTTTGCATTAAGATAGAGGTTCTTCTCTTCACTGTTCTTATGGACTGACATAATTAGTTTTTCCATTACTTTTTGTGTTGTTTACAGTAATACTGTGTCATCAGCATATCTAATCTCTGGTATTTCATAACCATAACCTCCAATTATTATGGCATCGTAATATTCTTTGTCTACATCTTCTCTAACATTCCTCATTATATTTTCAGTATACAAGTTAAATAAGTAGGGTGACAATATGCACTCCTGACGAACCCCTTGTTCTATGTCAAACCAAGTTGTTGTTTCACCATTTATTCTTACTGCCACTTGTTGGTCTAGATACAACTATGATGTTAATTGTATCAAATTTGTGGAAATCCCATTTTTTCCATTATTTCTCAAAGTTTCTAGTGCTGTACACAATCAAATCCCTTTGAGTAGTCTATAAAGGATAAATATAGATTCACATCAAACTCTCTGCATTTCTCTATTGTTAATCTTAGATTGAATATATGATCTCTTGATCCTCTTCCTTGCCTGAAACCAGCTTGGGCCATATTGACTTCTTCTTCTATTTTCTTTCGAAGTCTACCCATTATGATTTTTAACAGAATGTTACTGGCTTTATCTTACCCTGTCCAAATAGTTTTAAAACTATGTTTTCTGGGGTTACGTTAGAGTTTATCACCTGTCATTTGTTCAGTCATAAAACTATGCATTTTAACTTTAAGACAGTAAATAACATATCTCTACTAAACCAGCTTTGCAGTAATTAATATACATTCCTTGTTCATCAGTAATTGACACATGTATTTAGTTAGTTGCATGTAATTAACAACTGACCCTAGTGTTAAGATAATATAAAACATAATTAGCAACACCTTTTTGTATTAACAAAAACAGAGCTGTAACGTTCTATCACTTTAATCATTTAAAAACAAACAGAACAAAGAAATAGGAAAAGATTAGAAAATATAAACTCACATCAATTATATATAACCAATAAGAAGGGAAAACAAGGGAGCACTTAGGTGTGACTTGTAGGAATGTACGGTCTGGAAGTGCTTGTTATCACGGCATTACTGTGGTGGCTTTACACTAAAACTATTCGTGTACAATTATTATCAAAGTGCTCCTTGCGTTGTTGATCAACTTATGTACCATGTTAGGTTCATCAGTAACTAACTTAGGTATTTAGCTAGTATATCGGTGATTAACATATGTTCTAGAAGGAATTAAGTAAATAATAGACTAATACATCGCATAGTGGAAGGAACTGATACATACTGTAATTATATTTGCATCTATAAGCAATATTGCCAAAAAAGTGACAACAAGAAATCGCTAGGAGCAGTTAGTATCAATATGTTGAAATAGTAATAGTTAACGTATGTCTGTTTAATGTATCTCTTTCTCTCTGAACATTAAGTGCCCAAGACACATGGGACTTCCGCAAAGGTTTTCCACAAACGCCTGTCATTTGCCTTTTCTCCGCTCTTGCCCAAGAATATATTTCTTAATATAATAAAATAGTAAACAATGATCGAGCTTGATATTAGCCTACGCATTAACAGCTGTAAGTAAACTGTTACTGTAATCAGATTATAGTGTCCCCAGACTACGGTCATTCCTCTACCTGCTCCTACTTCCCTTCCTACACCCTCTGAAGTATACGCCTGCTGATGGAGGCAGTCTCACACTGGTTGTGAGTAACACGCCCTAAATCATTTCTTTTGGAAAACGTCCACTCTTCTCCACAGCTGGATCATCTGCCTGATATGATTGTCGTCATTTACCTGAGTGTCGTCCTATATACGCAGCCTGTCCAACTTGTCTATGCTTAGGCTTCCCTGAATTGATAGCATGCCCGCCTGCTTGCCCGACTTCCCACTGTTTTTGACTCCCGCATGACCTGGATGGTAGATCCATGTTAAAACGGATAACCAAGGTCCTTCTAGAAGCTACACCCACTCTCTACAGAAGAAATGTCTTTCGCTTTCCGGAACATGTTTCGGGAGTCGGTTACAGTGACCCCGTGCAAGTGGCCCTGCTCCACCATCCATGAAATTGCTTTTTATGCTGCCTGCACCTCCATTCTCATGCACGGTAGTTGCCTTGGCTCTAGATTTACTCCCAACCCGTTTCCCGTTACGACAGACAATGTAGGACATTCCACGTGTTAGTCCTCGTGCCACTGATCCGTCTGTGAAGATGACAGAGTTTGGAGCGATCTGATCCCGCACCTGGGCTTCTGTTTTACCTAGAGCCCAGTCTAGGCATTCACGACCAAGCTGGGTCACGACCTTCATTAGATTCTGGATATTTGGTACTTTTAGCCCATTCTAATTCTAGGGGAATCTGCCCTGGGTCGCAGACTACTGCCAATGTCTCTCCTGCCTCCTTCATCCACGATCTCTCTCTCTCTCTCTCTCTCTCTCTCTCAATTGTTTAAAAATAACAAAATATGATCTATCACATAAGCAACATCAAGCTGACATAAAATACAGTTTGAAAAATACTTTACTTCGTCAGTAATCATATCTGGACTCAGTGCACATAAGATTAACTATTTATATATTCAGATAAATATGGTCCGTAACTCAGATACCTGGTATGCGAGTAGAACGCAGAGTTAACATATACGTTAATCAATGTGTCGTTTATTACAGGAACTTTCTATCCTTTCTAACTCAAACTATTGGTTAAGTATGAATGTTAGGATCACCCGCCTCTATAGAAGAGAAGCTTTGTACTATTGAGGACATCCTCATAACGAGACTTATATATCCATTCAGTTACAGTAAGAATTTAACCTTTTCGTTAATTACATAACAAAGCTACATGAAAAACTGCGAATTGTTCCTGCATTTAAGTGACAGCAAATAATACAAGATAACAATATCGTGGCTTGTACATAATCATCATTTTGTTACATGATAAACACACACAATACAAAATATATCAATGGACATATTATTATATATAAAAAAAATAGAAAACGTGGCGACTCTTTCTACCAGTTTAAACATCACTTCACACACAAACACTCACTTTCTCTCTCTCTCTCTCTCTCTCTCTCTCTCTCTCTCTCTCTCTCTCTGTGGAGGTATCACAATTGAAGCCATGCAACTCATCTCTTGAAAACTTATCTCTGTTTTTAAACTGTTTTTATCCGAATACAAACACACACACACACACATTCTCTCTCTCTCTCTCTCTCTCTCTCTCTCTCTCTGTGTGTGTAAATGTGTGTGTGTGTAATCGGAAAAAACAATTTAAAACAGAGATAAGATTTCAAGAGATGAGTTTCATGTCTTCAAGTGTGATACCTGCACTCTGCCAAAAACTACGCAATCTCGCACAGTGAACTCAGCTTGTCAGAGTAGCTCATGTAGACAACAAAACGTAGCTTCAGCGTCAAGCTAAATCCCGCAGCTCCCGTAACATAAATCCTACTACGACCTGGAAACAACAGACAATTTAATAACTTCACCATTGTTTTATTGCTCCAGCACAACTTCCTATGACTCCTTGTTTCCACCCTTACTCCCCTGACAGCCTCATTCATTTCATTCCTTTGCATGTCCCTTGCGGAACTTTGCCTCCCAAACAGCACTCCTGTAGGCCTCTCGGTTGTGAGCAAGATGGCCTGCTGCTGCTGCATCCATTTCCAGATCATCAACGATGTCTTGCAGCCATCTTCGTTTCGGTCTTCCTCTTTTTCTTTTTCCCATTATGTATCCTTCCAATACGGTCTTCTCTAAATTATCATGACGTTTAATGTGTCCAAAATATTTAAGTTTTCTCTCTTTAATCCTCTTTACTAGCCAGCCTTCTTCAATATTAAGCTCTTGTAGTATAGATATATTTGTTCTTTTTTGTGTCCACGATATTTGGAGAACTCTTCTATAGCATTTACATTCAAAGGCATTTATGTGCTTCTCAGCTGTTTTGTTAAGTGTCCAGGTCTCACAGGCATATGTTGCGATGGGAAAGATGCATGCCCTTAAAAATCTTATTTTTGTGATTCTGTCTGCTCCTCTCCACAGATTCTTTATTTGTTTTACTTTCTGAAGAGCAATAGATGTCCTCCTTTTAATTTCCCTCATTGTATCTCCATTATTAGTTAGTAGTGATCCAAGATATTCAAAACTCTCCACTTCTTCCAGTTTTTCCTCATTGATACATATTTCAGTTGCCTTGTTTGTTTTGTCAGTTGTCATCAATTTAGTTTTCTTTGCATTAAGATAGAGGTTCTGCTCTTCGCTGTTCTTGCGGACTGACATAATTAGTTTTTCCATTCCTTCTTGTGTTGTGGACAGCAATACTGTGTCATCAGCATATCTAATCTCTGGTATTTCATAACCTCCAACTGTTATGGCATCGTAATATTCTTTGTCTACATCTTCTCTAACATTCCTCATTATATTTTCAGTATACAAGTTAAATAAGTAGGGTGACAATATGCACCCCTGACGGACCCCTTGTTTTATGTCAAACCAACTTGTTGTTTCACCATTTATTCTTACTGCTGCTTGTTGGTCTGAATACAGCAGTGATGTTAATTGTATCAAATGTGTTGGAAATCCATTATTTCCCAAAGTTTCTGGTGTTGTACACAATCAAATGCCTTTGAGTAGTCTATAAAGGGTAAATATAGATTCACATTAAACTCCCTGCATTTCTCTATTATTAATCTTAGATTGAATATATGATCTCTTGATCCTCTTCCTTGCCTGAAGCCAGCTTGGACCATATTGACTTCTTCTTCTATTTTCTTTCGAAGTCTACCCATTATGATTTTTAACAGAATTTTACTGGCATGACTAATCAGGGCATCAGTTCTGTAGTTGGTGCATAATTTCAGGTTACCCTTTTTTGGCAATGGTATGAATACAGTTCTTTTCCATTCTTTTAGCCAAATACCTGAATGACATATCTTTTTACATAGTGCATGATAGATTGTTGCACACTCCTTTCCTCCTGCTTTAATAAATTCAGCGGTTATCTCATCACATCCTGGTGATTTACCATTTTTCAGACTCTTTATTGCCCATAAAACTTCTTCCATTGTCGGCTCGGGTTCTTTCTCCTCCAATAATAATTCACACTGTTGATTTCTGCTTCCACAGTCGGTTGTTTCATACATTCTTTTGCAATATTCCTTCCATCTTTCCAGAATTTCCTCTGTCTCTGTCAGGGTATTCCCCATCTCATCACAAATTACATTTAGCTTAGGTGTGACATTTCTCGTCAATGTCTTCATTTCTTTGAACATTTCACTATCTCTTCCACACCTCTGATGTTCTTCTATTCTTTCACAACAATCTTGTATGTATTGTTTTTTGTCTTTTCTTATGTTTCTTCGTACTTCTTTTGTTAAAGATTGATATTTATCTTTGTTGTTGTTTGTCACTCTCCATTGCGTCTTCATTTCTCTACATTGTTTTATCAGTTCTAGTGTACCTGCTGTGATCCATCTATTCTTTTGTGTTTTCTTTACTGGAACCATGTCTTTAGCTGTTGTTACTAAGATATCTTTGGCCTGCGTAGCCAATTCATCTGGTGTCATCTCTTCCTGTACAGCCATCAGGATTTCGAAACGGTTCTTCACTTCTATACCGTATTGTTCTGGTATATTTGTAAGGTCAAAGCGGAGTGGTCTTGATCCCATAACTATCTTTTTTATCTTTATCTTCATGTCTGCTATTAATAACTCATGGTCCGTGTCACAATAAGCACCTGGTAAAGTTTTTGCTGATGTTATGCTTGACCTCCACCTTCTCTGCACTAAAATGTAATCTATTTGATTCCTGGTTTTCCCATCAGGTGATGTCCATGTGTAAAGTCTTCTTGGATGTTGTTTAAAAAGTGAGTTAGCGATCATTAGCTCATTTTCCATACAAAACGCCATTAGATTGTCACCTGCCTCATTTCTGTGTCCTATGCTAAATTTCCCTACAACATGTCCTTCATCTTCTGCTTTCTGTACCAATTTTTGCATTAAAATCACCCATTATAAATACAATATCATTTTTCTGTACCTGGTCCATTGTCGTCTGCAGTGTGTTATAAAAATGTTCTACTTCATCTTCTTCTGCTGCTGATGTAGGTGCATATACCTGGATGACTGTTACATTTCTAGGAATGCCCTTAAGTCTGATTGTTAGGATTCTATCACTTACTGGATTGTAGCCTAGTAATGCTTTTGATGTTGATTTGTCCAAATAAAAAGCCACTCCATTCTTTCCTCCTACTTCTCCGCCAGAATATATAAATATATTATCATTCTCGCTCTTAAAGTGTCCTGATCCTTTCCATCGATGTTCGCAAATTCCCATAATGTGTATCCGCGTTCTTTTCATCTCGTCACTTATTACTTGATATTTTCCCTCATACATACTTCTTACATTCCATGTTCCTACTCTTATTTTTCTTTTTAGTTTGATACAGGGGTTTTCCTTAGTAACACCGTCAGGATTTTGTCCGTCATCACAATTACTAGTACCGACCTCTGCCTCACACTCTTCCCCAGTGTTAAAATTAGATCTATCTGGCCTGGGGGACTCACCACCAGATCTTTTTCCTATTTGACTTTCCATGATTGCTGCTTGGGTTTCTTGGTATGTTTCCAGAAGGTAGTTTACCATTGCTTTCCTTCCGGGCAGTGACTGTACTAGTCAGTGATCGTAGCCATTGTCCCTACATTGAGATCATCTGCCTACCATCATAGAATGGTGACCATAACCAACATTATCTGTCAGCTGCTCTCCCATTCCATCCACCACCTGCTCCCATGGCTTCACGTCACCCTGATCGGGGGGCTATACGGGTACTCCACCTTGCCCAAGGGTGTCCCGTAGACTGACGGAGGTAAGGAGGCGTCTTACTTCTCCTTTGATAGGGGATACCCCTACCCCGCTAACCGTATATTTAGGTATACATATATATATATATATATATTGCATATTTATTATAAATTGTACATGTATTACATATTGTAATTTTGTCATATATTGTAAGTTTATTATATATTGGAAATGTATTATATATTGTAAGGACATTTTATAAATCTCCTAGTTGAGGTTATGGAGAGCAAATAATATGTACGGTGTCCCTGCTACATTCAGTGTCTGATATTTATATGACGACGTTAGTACATAAAATACTGATCTGATATTTTGTCCCTGCTAAATTCAGCGTCTGATATTTATATGACAGCGTCAGTACATAAAATACTGATCTGGTATTTTGTATCTGCTACATTCAGTGCCTTATATTTCTATGCCGGGCTTAGTACATAAAATACTGATCTGATATTTTGTCTCTGCTAAATTCAGCATTTGATATTTATATGACGACGTTACTACATAAAATACTGATCTGGTATTCTGTCCCTGCTAAATTCAGAATCTGATATTTATATGCCGGGCTTAGTACATAAAATACTGATCTGATATTTTGTCCCTGCTACATTCAGTGTCTGATAGACATATGCACTAATTACCATGCTCACTGTATGATTTCCTGACAGGATGTCATTACTTTAGCTCAGTAAATACAATGAGTGATTTTGTGTATGATGTCCTTACCAGATAACAGTAACTGGCAGCTGATATAAGTAAAGCTGGTATATTCAGCAGATGATATTTAGTGTGATATCTCTAGTACATTTAGAACTTGACAAATTGTATGATATTTGCTAGCTGATATGTGATGTGATGTCCCTAATAAATCCTGATTTTTGTTTTGTTCCCAGCCTGGGCTTTCCACTTGGCTGACTCCGAGGTAGAGCCTGCAGTAATGGTTAGCCACGCTTTCTGTTTACTTGAAAACCCCAAAGTTGGACCAGTTCGCCTAGGTCCTGGGTGGTATGACAAGTCTCAGATTTCCTGCGCCAGAAGATGCATCAGCGACTACCCACACTGTAAGAGCTTTATGTATAATTCTGTATCAGGACTTTGTACTCCGAGTTCAGGTTACACAGAGATTCAGCCGGCACCAAGCGATGCTGAAGGAAGTTTGTACCACAGTTTTAACTGTCCTCCTGTTGTAGGTTTCAGCCTCCAAACGTATGGATCAACCACGGCCTACGTCGGGATATTTGGGCCCCCGCTGAACTACACAAAAGCAGATGCCGCTTGCAGGAGTAAAGGAGCTTTCCTGGCGTCTGTCAAAACGCTGGACAAGTTGATGAGTTTTCATCGTGTATGGACAAATGAAACGATCTGGGTGGGCTGTGACGATCTGGCCGAGGCTGGAGTTTACAGATGGAAGGAAGACAATGAAATATTTACAGATTCCACCATAAAGGAAGTTTTTCACCCGAAAGAACCAAACAAACAGTTTCAACTTCCAGCTTGTGTTAACATTGGTTCAGCTACTGGGAAGCTTGGGGACTTCTTCTGTTCAGTATCCAACAAATACGCCTGTGAGATACACATTAAGTAGCAGCAAAGGTTCAAATTAAGTTTAGATAAACATTACATAGCAACACAGGTACAAATTAAGTGGAGATAAACCTTAAGTAGCTGCAAAGGTACACATTAAGTTGAGATAAACATTAAGCAGCAGCAAAATTCCTAATTAAGTTAATCTTACTTTGAAGAAATGTTTATATGAGTTCTTTAGTGTTCAGTTTGTGAGATCTGCTGTTTGTAATCTTTATTCTAGTGGGGATTTCAGAGACGTCGATTTCTGTACTCACACACTACAAGGCTTCCTGTGCAGCACTCGCAGAATCTCCTCTAAGGCCAAAGAATGAACTCTTTCATGTCCCTTTCTTTTGTTAAATGAAGATTTTGTGTAGAGTTTGTTGATTCATTTGCCTATTTTCTTGCAATTAAATTATAATTAAACATAGACATCTGCATATTATGTGTCATTTGATTGATAAATGTAATTTATAGAATACTTTACATAATGAACTATCTGTAAAGATAAATAAGGTTTTCTTACATGTGTATTTATTTGGACTTATTTTAAGAAACAAAAACGATTGCATAATTACAAACAAAAATCAGGACTTGTCTCAAATGATATCTTATATATGCATAATATCGTGTGGGCAATGGTAGGCCCTACCAGCATAAGTCAGGTCAGAGATGCATGTGAACGACACAAGAAGATGCTTGATATAGATAACCCAACAACTCTGTTAGTATGCTCAAGGCTGTCGCACAAATCCAACATTCTTTGAATATTGTTCTGTCCATTGTTCCATATACCCAACACAATCCTATATTATGTCCACTGCTCCACACACGCAATATTACCCTATGACTGTACTAACAAATGTGCCATGTGTCCAACAGTCTATTATGACTTTGAAAAGAAAACAACAGGAAAACAAAATAATTTAATTTTAGCAGCGTGGGCAAGCCATGGGAAGACAGTATGAAACCAGTCAAAGCTAGGATCACATTGTTCCTAGGAAGGTGTTTCCTACTGTAAAGGTATTTTAGATTATAATGCATTTTATATGTGTGTGAAAATGCACATTTTTAAATGATATTTTAGTCATTGCATTTATAAGTAAAGGTAAAGGTTCTCACGCCATTAAGGCATATTGGGGATACGGTGCTAGGCCGGTATTTTCCGTGACCTTCGGCACATGAAAGTGTGATGTGGTCTGTATCACGCCTGGCCGCTTTACCTTCCCAGATTTCTCTGGTACCCGTTTGTGTGTACCAGAAAAAAAAAATGTTTTCCTCTGCTGTGACTGAACCCGTTACCACCTGATTAGTAAACCGAGCGACTAACCACTCAGCCAACCAGGCCGCCCCATTTGTAAGTATGTGAAAAAATGTATATGTTTATTTAAGTTGATAATAAATAGAATAGAGGGGGGGGGGTGTTAATTTTCTTAGTTGTTTTAGTTCACAAGAACCGAAATGTAGTGAACAAATGTTTGAGAAAAGTTGTCATTTATCTTTCTCCTATACGATTTAAATAGTGTTAATGTTTAAGATGAGAGAATCTTGGACAATGACCAAAGTAAATACAAGAGGATAGCATCTTTTAATATAAGATATTACAGAAGAGTTCTCATAATGTAGCAGATAGATAGATAGATAGATAGATAGATAGATAGATAGATAGATAGATAGATAGATAGATAGATAGATAGACAGATAGATAGATAGATAGTTGATAGATAGATAGATACAGCAAGAGAACGTTGCTGGAGAGAGAGAGAGAGCAAGAAAGAAGTAGAAAGAGAGAGCTAGAGGGATGACCATATTAGGGAGACAAGTAGAGAGATAGAGAGAGAGAGAGAAAGCAAGAGACAGAGGCAGCTAGAGAAAGACCTGGAGAGAGAAAGAGAGAGAGAGAGATAAAGAGAGCGAGAGAGAGAAAGTGCTAGACGGAGACATCTAGAGTGAGAATTAGATAGAGAAGAAGTAGACAGTGAGAAATTAGGTATATTTATTCATTCATTTTCATGTCCTCTGCGGAAATTTACATCCCTAACAGCACTCCTGTAGGCCTCTCGGTTGTGAGGAAAATGTCCTTCTACTGATGCATTCATTTGCAGATCATCAACGATGTCTTGCAGCCATCCTAGCTTTGGTCTTCCTCTCTTTTTTCCCATATGTACCTTTCCAAGACGGTCCACTCTAGATTATCTTGACGTTTAATGTGTCCAAAATATTTAAGTATTCTCTCTTTAATGCTCTTTAATAGCCAGCCTTTTTCAATATTAAGTTCTTGTAGTATGGTTTTTTGTAGTACGGTATTTGTTCTTTATTGTGTTCATAATATATGAATAACTCTTATATAACATTTACCTTTAAATCCATTTATGTGTTTTTCAGATGTTTTGTTAAGTGTTGCGATAGGAAAGATGCATTCCCTTAAAAATCTTATTTTTGTAGTTCTGTTTGTTCCTATCCACAGATTCTTTAGTTGTTTTACTTTCTCAAGAGCGATAGATGTCCTCTTTTTAGTTTCCCTCATTGTATCTCCATTATAATTAGTAGTGATCCAAGATATTCAAAAGTCTCCATTTCTTCCAATTGTTCCTCATTGTTACATATATCGACTTCCTTGTTTGTTTTGTCAGTTGAATACAGTTCTTTTTCCATTCTTTTGGCCGAATACCAGAATGCCATATCTTTTTACATAGCGTATGACAGATTATTGCACATTCCTTTCCTCCTGCTTTAATAAATTCAGTTGTTATCTCATCACATTCCTGTGATTTACCATTTTCTGATTCTTTATTGCCCATTAAACCTCTTTTATTGTCGGTTCGGGTTCTTCCACCTTCATACTTTTGATTTCTGCTTTCACAGTCGGTTGTTTCATACATTCCTCTGCAATATTCCTTCTATCATTCTAGGATTTCCTCTGTTTGTGCCAAAGTATTCCCCGTCACCTGCATGAGGTACGTTTACTTATAGTATACATGAGGTACGTATTCTTATATTATACATAAGATACATATACATTGTCAATTACAACAATCTTGAATAAATAATTTCCAAAAATATATATATATCCTATTGTATAGCAGAATCTATACAACGTAGGTTTGATTCTGTGTTATAACTCAACTGAACGTATAACATTTTAACTGGAAGAGATGCTTGTTGACAAATAGTTTCTTTAAGGTAAATGTTTTATTTTTTAAATGTATTCACTACGGGAACTCCTGATATGTCCAGTAGTACTACATGTCTATTAAACTAACATAACAAATGTATAATAGAAGTATAAACGTATAACTGAAAAAATGAACATTTATTGATAGAAATGAACATTCTTTACTTCTTACACAGTGCTGTTTCAGTTATGTCTTCTGTTATAGTTTATGTGCTTATCTAAACACTGAAGATCTTGTGGCAGGAAACTGCCTGCCGTAGAGAGACAAAACCAACTCCTCAGATCATCAGAAAAGTACTACCCCTTCTTCAGACAAAACATTTCGACCTTTTAAACTTCTGACAGGTCATGACCCTCATATATCTCTGAGTAGTTTGTGTTACAGACTCTAAACGGGGATGAAGAAACTATGGCGCGTTCACAGTTCTTCCTCTCTGTCCTTTTTTTTTTTCAACCGCTCTATTTCCTTCAGACTGTAACATGTCATTTAGTGACATCAAGTTATTATATATATATATATATATATATATATTATATATATATATATATATATATATATATATATATATATATATATGCACATAGTTACGCAATGAAAAGGTACTTATATAGTATATATGAACTTGTCATGAGAATGAGATTAATTATTATGTGATATAGTTTTGATGAGAGTGTAGACGAAAAGAACAAATTACTTCCTCTTACATGGTATTGTGAAGGTCAGTATGCCCGACCGCCAGCGCCGTGTTCTGGGATGCTGGCTGTGCCAGGCGGGAAACTGTATGAAAGAGGTCTAACCCTGGGCCAAGGTCAATATTAAGAGACTAAGTGAGTGGTGGGACTATGAATAGATACAAGGGAGATAATGTTCTCTTATCTTGCAAGGAAAACATGCACTAGATCTGGGTAGACATTGGAATGATTCGCAAAGAATGTGCAGAAAGGAGCTGTCTCTACAGTGGAATCCATATTCTTCCTTGTACTCTACACCTTGCTTGTCGAGACTCCCGCCTCTTTTCGTGCCCCGAGAGTTTATTATAACAGTTGTAGTTTACCTGATTAAGATTAACATTTATTTTCTTCAGAACATAAACGAACACGTTTTAAAATATAATAAAAGCACATTAAAAGCATCGTTGGGCTCACAAAGGATATCAACAGTGGAGAATGGAGAGCTATAAATAAACACTGAACTGAACAGCTTATTTAAATCCCAAATAGTTATACATGTCTTGAAACTGAACATATTACGCTGGCTGGGGCATGCAGAAAGAATGAAAGAGAACAGACAACCGAAAATAATGAATGCACAAGAGATAAAGGAAACACGACCAAGGGATAGACCAAGACAGATATGGAAAAGGCAAAGTAGAAGAGGATATAAAATACGTTGGTGTCACCAACTGGAGAGAGAAGACTAGAAATAGAGAGGAATGGAGGCGAACTTTATCTACAACACTGGGCCTTATGATTAGGGAATCTGAATAAGATGAAGAAGAAAGGGAAAAGCATATTAAATACAGCTAGCCACATTGTACGTAATAATTGCCATTTTTTCTCATTCTACGTAGTATAAAACAAATCTACATGGTTTAGGCGTAGTACGCCACTAGATTTCCCCATAGAGTTGCGGCCCTTAAGTTGGACATCCCCTTTTCTACACATTGTAGTCATGTCCTGCCCTGTTCTTGCTTGTACTTCTCTCTTCCACCCTTCGCTCTCCTGCCCACCTGTTTATTTATTCATTCATGCTGAATGATTTTGTATGGTACAGCAAGAAGCAAGCACAAACAGGAGCCACTCCAACCTGGCTGACCCAGTGTACAAGAAGGTATCAGACACTCCCACGCCTTAATCCCGCCTTAATCTCGCCTTAATCTCGCCGTACTGTTGTAGTTGCTAGGTCACTGCCAGCTTACAAGCGGTGTTCAGAGTTTTTAGAGCCCCGTGGTCAGAGTAAAATAACGCCTTTGTTCAAATAAACCATGGGAGTAAGGTGGATGGCGAATTTCTGATTCTGAATTATATCGAATGTTATTTTTTAGTACCAGTTTAAGGATCCAAAACTGTTATTTTGTTATTCAGTTTAACTCTTTGACTTAGCTAAAAAAAAAATGTCAACGATTATAACCAGTGGGATGGTAGGAGAGTGATTGAGTTATTTGATGGAAAGTCAAATGATGGCACAGAATTAATGATGTGTTAGTTAAACAGGGAGTGTACAGAAAGAAATAACAATGCAACTTCTATAATAAACATTTTCTTTCTTGTTTCATCAGGACATCTTCATCTCTCAGTGTTTACTTACAAGTGTTTACTTACAAGTGTTTACTTAAAGTGTTTACTTACGAGTGTTTATGTTTAATATAAATCAGTGCTTCAAACAGCTGTAGTTGTTAACTACAGTAAATAATAAATAAGTAATAATAAATAAGTAATAATAAATAAGTAATAATAAATAAGTAATAATAAATAAGTAATAATAAATATATCTGGATCCGTCGGACCACAAAGTAAATAAATTATGAAACAAATTCTAATCTAAAATGATACAGTTATGATCTCAGTTATCCTGACCAAATGACTGGCTGTCTGTCTCCCTTTGTCTGTTTGTCAGTCTGTCTGTCTCTCTATGTGTGTGTGAGATTGTGTTAGTGGCTCTTTATAAAACAACATAAGAATATTCAAACAGTTTATAGAAACAATAGAAACCGTAAGTAACGAGTACACGAGATTCTGAGTTTTATCTTCTGTTTCATCCGTGACTTACAACCAAAAACCTGACGTAACGAGGAAGAATGTCTCATTAAAACCACAGCAGAAGATATCGCGTCAAGAGCAATGTGTTTATTTTATACAGAAGTTAAACTTTGACAAAATCTTCCATGATGAATTTCTGTTACCTTCAGTAGAAACGTCGTAGCTTAATCCTTGCTCTAGTGAGCCAGTCACTTGTCTGCTCATATCAGACATGAACATATTTAGAATCAGATATAGCACAAATTAGAACTGGCATCAGAAAAAAAAGCAGTCTTTATGTAGAGTAATTTTCTCTAATATTAGCTAAATATTGACTAGCTGCCCTTTCACGGTTAGAAACGAGAAAACCAACCTGTGAGAGATTATGTTAAATGCTGCAGGTTCACAGGTACAACACCAGGACATTTTGTTTCAGCGTTTACAGTAATTGTTCTGAACATAAGAAAAGAAATAACACTTTCCCTTTGGCTCCACCTGCGCTGTGATAGTCATCAATTATCTCACATTTAGACTCTTACAGTTATAACATAAAATAATTTCTGTCAAAGTTTTCAGCAAAACATTTTTGAAATACAAGTTCAAATTAGTCATTGCCGATACTAAAATAGAAAGGATAAGAACATTTGTTACTTTGTAGGGGAAGTAAGAATGCTTTTTTTTTAGCTGGATCGCTCGTGGAGGTGATAGTTGTCTGTACCTTGCTTCCATAACATTCGAGTATCCTCAATTTTTGGAGTTAAGAGAGCCAGTGTTAGGATTGACTGGTTGGAATGTTTGGGATAGAATGTTCACAAGATTATCACATCAGTGTTGAAATCACACTCTTTGGCATTTCGCAGAGTAGTCATTCAGATCAATATATTGCTAGAAAACATCATATCACGCTGACGTTATCTATTTACTTTGCTTTCATTCATTTTTTTTAAATCTGAGCATCGAGAATTAGCTAAGTCCGGATGTTTCAGAAAGTAAATCTCCTCCTGCAGTCCAGTATGTTTCAGAAGTCCGGTATGTTTCAGAAAGTAAATCTCCTCCTGGACATTCCGGTATGTTTCAGAAGTCCGGTATGTTTCAGAAAGTAAATCTCCTCCTGGACATTCCGGTATGTTTCAGAAGTCCGGTATGTTTCAGAAAGTAAATCTCCTCCTGGACATTCCGGTATGTTTCAGAAGTCCGGTATGTTTCAGAAGTCCGGTATGTTTCAGAAAGTAAATCTCCTCCTGGACATTCCGGTATGTTTCAGAAGTCCGATATGTTTCAGAAAGTAAATCTCCTCCTGCAGTCCGGTATGTTTCAGAAGTCCGGTATGTTTCAGAAAGTAAATCTCCTCCTGGACATTCCGGTATGTTTCAGAAAGTAAATCTACTTCTTCTGCAGTCCGGTATTTTTCAGAAAGTAAATCTCCTTCTGCAGTCCGGTATGTTTCAGAAGTCCGGTATGTTTCTGAAAGTAAATCTACTTCGGCAGTCCGGTATGTTTCAAAAAGTAAATCTCCTCATGGACATTCCGGTATGTTTCAGAAAGTAAATCTCCTCCTGCAGTCCGGTATGTTTCAGAAGTCCGGTATGTTTCAAAAAGTAAATCTCCTCCTGGACATTCCGGTATGTTTCAGAAAGTAAATCTACTTCTTCTGCAGTCCGGTATTTTTCAGAAAGTAAATCTCCAGTCCGGTATGTTTCAGAAGTCCGGTATGTTTCAGAAAGTAAATCTCCTTCTGCAGTCCGGTATGTTTCAGAAGTCCGGTATGTTTCAGAAAGTAAATCTCCTTCTGCAGTACGGTATGTTTCAGAAGTCCGGTATGTTTCAGAAAGGAAATCTCCTTCTGCATTCCGGTATGTTTCAGAAGTCCGGTATGTTTCAGAAAATAAATCTCCTCCTGCAGTCCGGTATGTTTCAGAAGGTAAATCTCCTTCTGCAGTCCGGTATGTTTCAGAAAATAAATCTCCTCCTGCAGTCCGGTATGTTTCAGAAGGTAAATCTCCTTCTGCAGTCCGGTATGTTTCAGAAGGTAAATCTCCTTCTGCAGTCCGGTATGTTTCAGAAGGTAAATCTCCTTCTGCAGTCCGGTATGTTTCAGAAAATAAATCTCCTCCTGCAGTCCGGTATGTTTCAGAAGGTAAATCTCCTTCTGCAGTCCGGTATGTTTCAGAAGGTAAATCTCCTCCTGCAGTCCGGTATGTTTCAGAAAGTAAATCTCCTTCTGCAGTCCGGTATGTTTCAGAAGTCCGGTATGTTTCAGAAAATAAATCTCCTCCTGCAGTCCGGTATGTTTCAGAAGGTAAATCTCCTTCTGCAGTCCGGTATGTTTCAGAAGTCCGGTATGTTTCAGAAAATAAATCTCCTCCTGCAGTCCGGTATGTTTCAGAAGGTAAATCTCCTTCTGCAGTCCGGTATGTTTCAGAAGGTAAATCTCCTCCTGCAGTCCGGTATGTTTCAGAAGGTAAATCTCCTTCTGCAGTCCGGTATGTTTCAGAAGTCCGGTATGTTTCAGAAAATAAATCTCCTCCTGCAGTCCGGTATGTTTCAGAAGGTAAATCTCCTTCTGCAGTCCGGTATGTTTCAGAAGGTAAATCTCCTCCTGCAGTCCGGTATGTTTCAGAAGGTAAATCTCCTTCTGCAGAGAACGTGTTGCTTGGCATAGACTCAGACATGTTACATTTCCTTCTTACACCTTTTCTACGATTAGTATTTATTTTAATGTACCACTCATCTTACTAGATGCTCAGTTTATACTATTCACAAAGAAAAATATACATTTGTATTTATTGAGAAATAAAATATTTTCTGTATTATTATAATAAGATTCTATCTATCTATCTATCTATCTATCTATCTATCTATCTATCTATCTATCTATCTATCTATCTATCTATCTATCTATCTATCTATCTATCTATCTATCTATCTATCTATCTATCTGTCTGTCTGTCTGTATGTATGTCTGTCTATCTGCCTGTCTGTCTATCTATCCTTCCTATCTGTCTGTTTCTCCGTATGTCTATCTGTATACATGTTTGCCTGTCTGTCTGTTTTTCGAAATACTTAAATAAAATACTTACGTCCTTCTTTTTTGTTAATAAAACATACCCGGACAGAAAATAAGACTGAAATATTGTTTCGGAGATCACTGTTTGTAATTTAGTAAAATAAATGTATATAGGATATTTTGAAAAAAGCGATGTAATTATGTGACCCCATTTATATATAATGTCGTTGCACGCTGAAGTCAAATTAAGTTAATCAGGAGAGGGATTTTAACGAGTCTTTTGGAAAGAGAGCATCTGCATAGAGCTACATGATGAACTTGCTGGTGTGTGATATGTTTCTTGTTAAATGAGTGTTGAGAATATGATTAACATGGAGTATGGATGTAAGATCCTGGACAGGTGATTAAACTTTGCCTGTTTTTCATGTAGAAGTGTTTGCTGACCTGCGGTCAGAGTTAAAAATTAAGGGTTTATTTGTTGTTTTTTATGTTATACTTTGAACTGTCACTTTTTACTTGAGTCTTCGCACATACGCTCATCCACTACAACATCATACCGTACACATGTAAGGGGCAAACGTGTACACGTGTTGACATCTGATTCTACAAAATCAGTTCACAAGATAATCCCTGCCTCCATACTTCCGTATCATTCTCAGTTTCACCTCCAAAATGTACCTATAAACAAACCACTTCCCTACAACAAGACACTTGCCTCAGAACATTACATTTGCTTATAAAAACATTTGCCTATAAAAACACCACTTGCCTATAAAAACACCATTTGGCTATAAAAAACAATACTTGCCTATAAAACACTTGCCTACAAAAATAAAACTTGCCTATAAATACGGCATTTGTTTAAAAAAAAACAAAACCTGGTATAAAATCAACACTTGCTTGTAAAAACAACACTTACCAATAAAACACCTGCCTACAAAAACAACACTTGCCTATAAAAACATACTTGAATATGAAAACAACAGTTGCCTATAAAAACATTTGCATGTAAAAACGATACTTGCTTATAAAAACAACATTTGCCTATAGAAATATATTTACATATTAAAACAAGACTTAAAAACAACACGTTTTATAAGCACATACTAGCCTATAAACACGGCATTTGCTTAAAACAGACACAGCTGCCTATAAAAACAACACTTGCCTATAAAAATAACATGTGCTTATAAAAACAACACTTGCCTATACAAAAACACACACACACACACACACACACACTTGCCTATAACCTGAACTCTTACTTATGAACACAGCACTGTCCAAAGAACTTCTTATTTGTGGAGACATAACTCATCTGTATAAGATTTCACTGTTTTCAACAATTTATATTTTGCATAAAATGTGGCATAGTTATACGGTTAACAAGTCAGCTTTTGTATCTAACAGCGCTTTTGTAAATCAATTTGATCATTCGATCAAGCAGCAATATCAAAACACTGTGTTGGCCAAGTCAATTCTATGAAATGCTGTGACACTAAAGTGTTAGCAATGTGTTTTCAATCGTATACTTCTCTTATCCTCCCGTGTAGAACGTGCACCTCACTTTATTTACACAGAATGTACTCAGTGTATTTTAAGTAGTGAAAGGAAATATACATAAAGGACTCACCATTCTCAACAATGATATGATACTAGTATGTGAGACAATGTAAATGTAGTAAGTGAGAGGATGTAATTGTAGTAAGAGTGGGGGGGGGGAATTTAAGTGTAGTAAGTGAGACGATGTAACTGTAGTAAGAGGGGGGGGGGGATTTTAAGTGTAGTAAGTGAGACGATGTAACTGTAGTAAGAGGGGGGGGAATTTAAGTGTAGTAAGTGAGACGATGTAACTGTAGTAAGAGGGGGGGAATTTAAGTGTAGTAAGTGAGACGATGTAACTGTAGTAAGAGGGGGGGGGAATTTAAGTGTAGTAAGTGAGACGATGTAACTGTAGTAAGGGGGGGGGGGAATTTAAGTGTAGTAAGTGAGAGGATGTAATTGTAGTAAGAGTGGGGGGGGGGGTGGAATGTAAGTTAGTAAGTGAGAGGATGTAATTGTAGTAAGTGAGAGGATGTAAGTGTAGTAAGTGGGAGGATATAAGTGTAGTAAGTGAGAGGATGTAAGTGTAGTAAGTGAGATGATTTAAGTGTAGTAAGCGAGAATATGTAAGTGTAGTATGAAAGAGGATGTAAGTGTAGTAAGTGAGATGATGTAAGTGTAGTAAGTGAGAGGATGTAAGTGTAGTAAGTGAGAGTTTGTAAGTGTAGTAAGTGATAGGATATAAGTGTAGTATGTAAGAGGATCTAAGTGTAGTAAGTGAGAGGATGTAAGTGTAGTAAGAGAGATGATATAAGTGTGGTAAGTGAGAGGATGTAAGTGTAGTATGTAAGAGGATGTATTTAGTAAGGGAGAAAGTGTGCGTGCAGTATGTGAGACGATGTACGTGCAGTATGTTAGACGATGTATGTGTAGTATGTAAGATGATATGCGTGTAGTAAGTTAGAGGATGTAGGGGTAGTATGTGAAAGGATGTAAGTGTAGTATGTCAGAGGATGTAAGTGTAGTATGTAAGAGGATATGCATGTAGTAAGTTAGAGGATGTAGGGGCAGTAAGTGAGAGGATTTAAGTATAGTATGTGAGATGATATAACGGTAGTGTATGAGATTCTATATATGTATTGTGTGAAAGGATGCAAATGTAGCATTTGAGAGGATCTATGATAATATATTAGAGAATGTAAGTGTAGTATATAAAAGGATATAAGACTAGTATGTGAGAAGATATACGTATAATGTGTGATAGGAAGTAAGTGTACTATGTGAGATAAACTAAGTGTAATATGTGAAAAGATGTAAGTGCAGTATATGTGAGGATGTACGTGTAATATATGAGAGGTTGTAAGTGGTGTATATAAGCGGATTTAAGAATACTATGTGAGAGTAAAATATTCGAGATGATGTAAGTGTAGTATGTGAGAGGATGCAAATGTAGTATGTAAGCGAATCTACGTGTAATATGTGAGAGGACGTAAGTGCAGTAAGTAATAGGATATAAGTGTATTATGTTAGAGGATATAAGTGTATTATGTGAGAGGAGCTACGTGTAAATTGTAAGAGGACGTAAGTGTTGTCAGTGAAGGGATTTAAATATAGTAAGTGGGAGGATGTAAGTGTAGTTTGTTAAATGATGTAAGTGTAGTAAGTTAGAGGATGTAAGTGTTGTATGTGAGAGGATGTAACTGTAGTAAGTGAGAGGATGTGTGTGTTGTACGTAGAGGATACCCGTGTATTATGTGAGTGGATGTAATGTAGTATATTAAATGATGTAAGTGCAGTATGTTAGAGGATCTATGTGTAATACTTGAGATAATGTAAGTGTAGTAGGTGAGAATATGGACGTGTATATGTATGTGAAATGATGTAAGTGTAGTATTATCGATTATCTACGTGTAGTACATGAGAGGAAGTAGGTGTAGTATGTAAGATGTTCTTCTTGTTATATGTGAGAGGAAGTAAGTGTAGCATGTGAGAAGATCTACGTGTAGTATGTTGGAGGAAGTAAAAGTAGTATGTGATATGATCTATGTATAGTATGTGAGAGGAAATAAGTATAATAAGTGAGATGAAATGCGTGTAATATGTGAGTGGATGTAAATGTAGTACGTTGACGGATGTAAGTGTAGTATGTAAGAGAATATATGTGTAGTATGTTACAGGATGTAAGTGTAATATGCGAGATGATGTAAGTGTAGTAGGTGAGAGGGTATGTTTGTAGCACGTGAGAGGATGTACGTATATCATGTGACAGGATGTTGTGTAGTATGTTAGAGAATGTAACTTTAGCATGTGAGAGGATCTACGTGTAATATGTGAGAGGATATTTGTGTAGTTTGTCAGAGGATGTAACTGTAACATTTGAGAAGATCTATGTGTATTATGTGAGATTAAGTAAGTGTATTATGTGAAATCATGGAAGTGAAGTATGTGACGTGATCTACGTATAGTATGTGAGAGAAAGTAAGTAGAGTATGTGAGATCATATAAGTGTAGTATGTTAGCTGATGTAATAGTAGTATGCTAGATGATGTAAGTGTAGTATGTTAGATGATGTAAGTGTAGTATGTTAGATTCTGTAAGAGTAGTATGTTAGATTCTGTAAGTGTAGTATGTGAGATGATGTAAGTGTAGTATGTGAGATGATGTAAGTGTAGTAAGGGAGATGATGTAAGTGTAGTAAGGGAGATGATGTAAGTGTAGTAAGGGAGATGATATAAGTGTAGTAAGGGAGATGATGTAAGTGTAGTAAGTAGCTGATGTAAGTGTCGTATGTTCGATAATGTAAGTGTAATATCTTAGCTGATGTAAGTGTAATATGTGAGATGATGTAAGCGTAGTATGTTAAATTATGTAAGTGTAGTATGGGAGATGATGTAAGTGTAGTATGTTAGATGATGTAAATGTAGTATGTTAGATGATGTAAGTGTAGTATGGGATATGATCTAAGTGTAGTATGTTAGATGATGTAAGTGTAGTATGTTAGATTCTGTAAGTGTAGTATGTAAGCTGATGTAAGTGTAGTATGGGATATGATGTAAGTGTAGTATGGGATATGATGTAAGTGTAGTATGTTAGCTGATGTAAGTGTAGTATGTAGCTGATGTAAGTGTAGTATGTAGCTGTTGTAAGTGTCGTATGTTCGATAACGTAAGTGTAATATCTTAGCTGATGTAAGTGTAATATGTGAGATGATGTAAGTGTAGTATGTTAAATTATGTAAGTGTAGTATGGGATATGATGTAAGTGTAGTATGTTAGATGATGTAAGTGTAGTATGTTAGATGATGTAAGTGTAGTATGTTAGATGATGTAAGTGTAGTATGGGATATGATGTAAGTGTAGTATGTTAGATGATGTAAGTGTAGTATGTTAGATGATGTAAGTGTAGTATGGGAGATGATGTAAGTGTAGTATGTTAGATGATGTAAGTGTAGTATGTTAGATGATGTAAGTGTAGTATGTTAGATGATGTAAGTGTAGTATGTTAGATGATGTAAGTGTAGCATGTTAGATGATGTAAGTGTAGTATGTTAGATGATGTAAGTGTAGTATGTTGGATTCTGTAAGTGTAGTATGTTAGATGATGTAAGTGCAGTATGTGATGTTAATGTTGCTAGGAAGAAATTCACAGGCGGATCTCATAATCAAGTCTAAAGACCGAATTATGAAGAGAAATGGTGGCCCACGCTACGTGGCATGGCACATGATATATATCCTTCCCGTGCCGTTAAACGTCACATAGGGCTCACAAAGTAGTTCGCTAATTTTTCCTGTCTTCGGCGAGTCTTTCAACCTCATCAGAGGATTTTATGCTTGTTAATGTGGCCTCTCTTAATAATGTCCTCTTCAGAGAGTCACTTGGTCTGCCTCTTTTTCTTCGGCCTGTTGTGTTCCACTTGATAGCTTGTTTTGGGATTCTCTGGTTATTTCTTCTCATCAAATGACCAACATATGTAAATCTCCTTTCCTGATCACCCATAAGACTGGTTGTTGTTCAGTCATCTGTCTTACGTCTGCATTGTTCTCGAAATCTTTCACTTTATACGGAGTATTTTTCTTAGGCATTTGTTTTCAAAAGAGTCTAATTCTGTATCTATTTCTTTAGTTGTTTTCCAGCTTTCACATCCATAATTCAGGGTGGATATTAAATTTGAATTGAATAGTCTTAACTTCGTTTTTGTGCTTATAACATTTGAATGATTTATTCTTCAAGATTATTGAAGAGCGATACTGCTTTTTCATTTATAATTCTAACTTCCTTTCTAGTGTCGCCATCCTGGTCTATGTAGCTGTCAATGTATGCAAATTGACTGACTCTTCAACATGTGTCCTATGTACATTTTTTTTTTTGGATTTTGATTAATGGGAAGTTTCATTATTCTTGTTTTGTCCTTGTTAATTTCAAATCCTGTTTTGCTAGCCAGTGAATACAGGTTATCTGTTTTTTTCTTCCATGGAATTCACATTGTTACTGATAAGAGTTATATATCTGCAAAATCAAGATCTTCCAGTAAGGTCGCCTGTACCCATCACCTGTGTTACCTGTGCAGCATATTTTACATTATGAAGTCTATTGCAAATTCAAATAGTAAAGGCGATAATATATATCCTTGTTTCATGCCTGATTCAATCGGGAACTATTCGCTCATCCCTTCTTCTGTCTTTACTGCACAAACCTATCCATTGTAGAGGCCCTTAATGACGGTGACAATTTTAGACCGTATTATGATTAGAACAGTAGTTTATATTAAATAGACATGGATAAATGTGTGAGATTCTTCCTGGCCATTCTTCAATCACTTTATTGACTATAATAAACCTGATAAGAATGCCACATACCGACTGAACTCACACGCAAAATATAAATGTTCCAAAAAGAGAGTCATGCAGGATGAAAAGAGTTAGACAAAATTTGCTGTTGAATTCCCAATAATTGCAAGCTCATTTGTCTAACTGTTTCATTTCTTATTCAATCAATACCGGCATGTGTGCACAGTTGGGTGTCAATATTATCCTTTTCTTACTGTCTGTACACATTAGCCTCATTTTCCCATTATTTGCATAATTAACACATTATTGTTGAAACCTCACCCTATGACCCCTCACACAATAATCAGTGTACTACAATTCATGATACTGTAAATACATGAAGTCATATCCTGCTGACATGATCTATTTTCACTTGTGTAGAATCAGAGCATTGCTTATTTATTAAGTCAAGAATATGTAAGAAATGGAATCCTCTTCTACACAGAATATATTGTTTCACATAGAGAGACTTGAAGTTTACTATTGTTTTTCACTCCCTTTCTATGGCGATGATTTGTTATTCGAGCAGTGTACGACTCATCTTACTACATGATTATTCTGTTCTTTTCGCAGATAAAGCACCACATTTTCATTTATCGAGAACTATCTGCATCAGGCATCTATATGAGGAGGAATGAACTAATACTGAATTCCAGCAGCTGAACCATCAGTAAGACCAAGGTACCCTGTCATGCGCATTCTCTAGGTCAGTTTCGGCAGCACGTGCTTTCAATGCCTGCATGGTATGCGTCGTATTCATCATAGACAAGAACCGCTGCATTGGCTGAGCTTTATCTGCTTAACAAAACAACTGAGAAACACATAAATGCCTTTGAATGTAAATGCTACAGAATAGTTCTCCAAATATCGTGGACACAAAAAATAACAAATATATCTATACTACAAGAGCTTAATATTGAAGAAGGC
This sequence comes from Achatina immaculata, assembly GCA_009760885.1. Taxonomy (NCBI): domain Eukaryota; kingdom Metazoa; phylum Mollusca; class Gastropoda; order Stylommatophora; family Achatinidae; genus Lissachatina; species Lissachatina immaculata. The sequence continues at coordinate 29,977,687 of CM019721.1, read as the reverse complement.
TGGCTAGTAAAGATGATTAAAGAGAGAAAACTTAAATATTTTGGACACATTAAACGTCATGATAATTTAGAGAAGACCGTATTGGAAGTATACACAATGGAAAAAAATAAAAAGAGGAAGACCAAAACGAAGATGGCTGCAAGACATCGTTGACGATCTGCAAATGGATACAGCAGCAGCAGGCCATCTTGGTCACAACCGAGAGCCCTACAGGAGTGTTGTTTAGGAGGCACAGTTCCGCAAGGGACATGCAAATGAATGAATGAATGAATCTAGACCAACAAGCAACATTAAGAATAAATGGTGAAATAACAACTTGGTGTGAAATAAAACAAGGGTTCGTTGGGATGTATACTGTCACCTTAATTATTTAACGTGTATACTGAGAATACAATGAGAACTGTTAGAGAAGATGTAGACAAAGAACATTACGATGCGATAACAATTGGACGTTATGAAATGCCAGAGATTAGATATGCTGATGACACAGTATTACAGTTCACAACACAAAAATGAATGGAAAAACTACTTATATCAGTCCGTATGGACAGCGAACAGCAAAACATCTATCTTAATGCCACGAAAACTAAACTGATGACGACTGGCACAAAAAAAGGCATCTGAAATATTTATCAGTAAGGAAAAACTGGAAGAGGTGGAGAGTTTTGAATATCTTGGATCATTACTAACTATTAATGGAGGCACAATGAGGGAAATTAAAAGGAGGACATATATCGCTCTTCAAAATGTAAAACAACATAAGTCTGAAAATGAACATACAGACCTATAAAAACAAAATTTTTACGGACATGCATCTTTCCCATGGCAACATACGCCTTTGTGACAAGGACATTTTAGAAAATAGTTGAGAAACATAAATGTTTTTGAATGTAAATGTTACAGAAGAGTTCGTCAAATATCATTGTCACACAAAAGAACAAATATACGCATAATACAAGAACTTAATATTGAAGAAGGGTGACTAGTAAAAAGGATTAAACAGAGAACATTTAAGTATTGTGGGCACATTGAACCTCATGATAATTTAAAGAAGACTATCTTGGAAGGGTATATAAAGGGGCAAAGAAAGAGAGGAAGACCAAGGGGAATATAGCTGCAAGACATCGTTGATGACCTGCTAATGGATGCATCAGCAGTAGGGCATCTTGCTTACAACCGAGAAGCCTACATGAAAGCTGTTATGGAGGCAAAGTTCCGTAATGGGTCTTGCAAATGACTGACTGACTGGCTATATGGAACCGTAGGGCTTATCTTCTTTTTTTGTTTTACTAGGCCAGTGTTCGCTTCTCAGTGTCTCATAGTTGGTGCAGTTTGAAGGATGTATTTCACATGTGTTTGGACACATGTACAAAGAGTAGTAGAACTATCTTAAACTTTGTATATATGTGACATGGGAGGTGGCTGTGTCCTGTTTGGAGACGAAAATGCTGATTTGTTAATTTCTCTTTAGCATGTGATAGTCATCATGTGGTGATGTTTGTGGCTTCGTGTAGGTTTTTATCATGCTTTTTTCTTCTGATTACAGGTGATCAATATGTCTGGTTGCTTACAATTCAGTGCCCTCTTTGGTCAGACGGCCAAATTGCTCATTGCCTGGTCTCCCACATGGGGATGGAATCCATGGCAAGGCATCTCTGTGTTGTGAGCCAATTTCTGACAAGGCATCCTTAAGGTCTGGTAGTTTGTTGCACTGAAGAGCTTCAAGTACCGATCTTGCAACTGTGAGAAATAAAATAGGCATGTATCAGTTTTGGAGTTTGATAGTTTTTCATCTGTGGCAGTACCTAATTTCTGCGTTATAGTTGCTGCACTATTTTTCTGTGGGTATGGAACTATTGTCAGTGGTGTTGTTTGGATATTCAGTCTAAGCTCATTCATTTTCCACATTCGTCCTTTAAATTTCATACTTGTTTTCTTTGCTTAATCTTGAATATTCTGCATTTATTGGCTCATGTTTATTTTTAAACTTTTTTCCAACAAGTCATCATTCTCATTCTCATGATGCGGTCAAACCATTTAATTCTTGTTCCTACTTTTTTTTCCTAGTTTATATATCCCCCGTTATTATTACATTCAGTATCATGGTCGCTAAATGGCACCAAGCACTCTTTGTATGATGTTCTTCTTTAGCCAACTGTTGCATTAAAATGACCCATAACTATTACCTCACCCTTTTAACCCACTCACCCACTTGGTCAGAAAACCTTTTCTTTTCCTACTCTGAATGGCTATCTCTGATTGGTGGGTAGATCTGGATGCATGTTGCTGTTTTTCTCAACAGTCTGATACGTATTATTCTTTCAGATATTTAGTTTACGTCTACAACAAGCTTTGCTCTTTCGGGGTGATTGATAAAACCCACTCCATGTCCTGCTCTTGTCTTCTTGACTCCATACAAGTATACGTGTGGGTTCATAGGAATTAGTTTGCAGATTTGGCCCGTGTTCCTTATGTCTTCCAAGCCCATTATATGTATGTTTTTCTTGTTCATAATTTCTACAATAGCTGGTCTTTTATTAGCCAGTCAACTGATAATCCAGGTTCCAACTTTTACTGTTGTTCTAGCAATGATTCTTATAAGTCTTATTACGTCTTCATTTATTTATTTTTCTTCGAATATTTACTGTTATATTATACATTTTCTATACTTTTAAATAAAACTCTGTTCTTTATAATATAAGAGCCGAAAATTAATTTAACTACTTATTTCTTCATTATTATTATTATTATTATTACTGGTATTATTATATTATAATAATGTTTTCTAATACATATGTTTTGAATCATCACCATCATCGCCTTTCTCTCCCTTGAGAGCATAGGCTCTCCAGTCTTTCCCGTTCATGGAATTATTTTATCCTTTTGTGTATGTTTATTTAATATTATTTTCTTATTTTTTCATATCTGAACACCTTTGATAAACATTAATACAGATGGTAAGTAGTGTATTTCATAGTATACATAAAGAGTTACATCTTTCCATGTAGTATGTACGTAAACCAGTGATGGGGCTAAGAATTTAAGTAACCGGTACAATTCTGTCTGTTTTCATCTGGTATGAACTACTTTTCGAAACACCGGTTTTCGTAATAAAACATTCGGTGCTTTAGACTTTTCTAAATGTCAACATATTTTACAAACATCAGCGGAAACTAGATGTTCAAGTGAAATGGTGTCTTCCATTTTTTGTCTACTCGCGTGAAGTGTTACTTGTTCTCACAAGAACGGCAGAAAGTAAAATGAGCATATGCAAATAAAGAACATACAACAATCCAATAATTCCGCTAAAGCCGTTATTTTGTATGCTGTCGCTGAAAATGGATTTTACCGACATTTTGGACTGTTTTATGCTCTTTATTTATAAGTGCTCTTCATAATTTCATATTTTAGTGAATTCCGTCTTCGTTAATAGATACTAGGAAAAGAGTCTTGAAATGCTATTATCTAGCCAGTGCTACTAATTGGAAGCGAATCATGGCCACTAGCAAAAACAACGAGAGCATTAGAAACAACTGAAATGTGAGTCCTCGAAGAATGTTAAGAATGCCATTATAACAAATGAAGAATACCTAAGGAAAGCCAGTGTGTGAAACGAACCTTATTAAACACACTACAGTGGAAACAGTCAAGGTTTATTGGCCATATAATGAGAATAAGAAGAATAGAACATATCCTAAACAGTGAAAATTGGAGGCAAGAAAGCATAAGTAGTCCAAGAGAGAAAATATTAAGATGGCTTGACACAATGGCGTGGAGAAGAGGAACAAGAGATCTGATAAATAATATGAAAGATCAAGATCTGTGGAGAGACACGGGCGTCGACTTGTCCAGGCATGGCATATGCCAATCATACTTCACTCGTTTTAGTTACTGCTCACTTTCCTCACTCTTTCTATCGTTTTGTAAAAACGAACCATCCACCCGTATCTAACAATCCTCTTACTAGAACCTGCCTTACTGCAGTTGTCATTTCTCAATGTTCTTTCACTAAACATGGCAGACATTTTTATTACATAAACTTGCTGTTATACTTATCAGTTCTATTTTTCGTAATTAAAGAAATGGATCAGTTACAAAATTAAACAGAACATAATGGACGCCGACTTTTGAGGCAAACATTGAAGAAGGATTTTTTTTTGATCCAATGTTTATTAATCTTCAAATAAATATAACACATTTTCTTCCGTCAACAGGTAAAGTAACTTATATTCTGACACAAGCATTATAAGTGCCAAAAAGCAGTACTAAGATTCGAAAGCCAGCCAACAGACAGACAGACAGAGAAACATTGGTAGATAGATAGACAGACAGACAGAAACATAGTATCTATCTATCTATCTATCTATCTATCTATCTATCTATCTATCTATCTATCTATCTATCTATCTATCTATCTATCTATCTATCTATCTATCTATCTATCTATCTATCTATCTATCTGCCTGTCTATCTATCTGTAAAAATATGATATTGAAATGAAGGGGAAGATGTTCAATCTTTTATTTTTTATATCGTTGTTATGCTAAGTGTTGGAAGGGGGATTGTACTATACGTTCACACCTTACGTATTGACACTTTAAGCCAATGAATATGAACATGAAATAATAATCCTTCATAAAATCTTGATTCTTGTATGCACACAATGTCAACTTACAACAACTTACAAAATAGCAAGAATCAAATGAATCTTATGTACATGATGTTACATCATCATCATCATCATCAGGTGCCGTGCCGACTGGCGTTAGCTATTATGCTTCTCCAGAGTACCCGATCCTTCATGCAGGCCATCAGTTCAGTTGGTGATCTCCTCTCACACCATCCCGTCAGACTGTCCAGTATCATTTCTCTTGGTCTTCCTCTTGATCTTCTTCCTTCTATTTTTCCTGTTGTTATAATATTTTCAATGCCCCCTCTTCTCATTGCATGTCCTATGAAAGTACATTGTCTCTCTCTTATCTTTCTGACAAGGTTTTTTGTCTCTCCAGCTCTTCTCATACATTCCTCATTAGCTATTTTTGCTGTCCAGGGGATTCGCAACATTCTTCTAATAAACCACATTTCTGCTGCTTCCAATGATTTTTGTGCAGACTTGCCTATTGTCCATGATTCACCTCCATATAACAAGATAGGTTCAATATAGCATTTTAGGACTGATGTTACATATCATGCCGATATACATCACACATCATTAAAACGTTTCCTTGAACAAAATGGTTTCAACTCTGATTGTAAACGCACACAATTATATTACACATACCTGCTACTATCTAACGAATATCTTTCTTCATTCACGTTTGAACAAATGACACGGCTCCCCATTGTCGCTGGCCTCTAACCTGCCCAGCATATGAAATCCCAATTCTTCCCTTCTCTCTTCTCGATTCTTCTTATATATCTGATCAGCGACGGACTCGCAGGACTGGGGATCTCAGTACAAGCCTGTCTCTCACCAGTCGGGTTGTCAATCAAACCGGGCAGCTGCTTGCTTTGTTATCTAGCCACGAGATAATACCCACAACAGCTGGAGGAAAGATTGAGAGCAAAACCCCTCGTAGAACGATGAGGACAGATAAGAGGAAGCTGTTGGCGAGTGGCCGAAGCTTAAAGGTGCAGAACAGCACAACACGGCCTCTTTCCTGTGTTTGAGACGCGACATGGTCAAGAAAACTGGCTTTTTCAAAACATGAACAAACAAGAGTGAAAGCAAGAGAGAGAGAGAGAGAGAGAGAGAGAGAGAGAGAGAATGAATGAATGAATGAATGAATGATCTTTATTTTTCAAGGGTAAAGAATTGGGCACGCAGGCCCGTCTTACATTCTGCCCTTCAGAGAGAGAGAGAGAGAGAGAGAGAGAGAGAGAGAGAAATATGAAATGAAAATTCATGGATATGAAGTTTGGAATACGTAGAACACTATTAGCAAGCTGGTGGAGAAGATAACTGCCAGGAAGCGACTACATCTTCTTTTACTTACCCATGGAGGATACCGTCCCAGCAGATAAAGCTCAGCCAATGCAGCGGTTCTTGTCTATGATGAATACGACGCATACCATGCAGGCATTGAAAGCACGTGCTGCCGAAACTGACCTAGAGAATGCGCATGACAGAGTACCTTGGTCTTACTGATGGTTCAGCTGCTGGAATTCAGTATTAGTTCATTCCTCCTCAAATAGATGCCTGATGCAGATAGTTCTCGATAAATGAAAATGTGGTGCTTTATCTGCGAAACGAACAGAATAATCATGTAGTAAGATGAGTCGTACTCTTCTCGAATAACAAATCATCGCCATAGAAAGGGAGTGAAAAACAATAGTAAACTTCAAGTCTCTCTATGTGAAACAATATATTCTGTGTAGAAGAGGATTCCATTTCTTACATATTCTTGACTTAATAAATAAGCAATGCTCTGATTCTACACAAGTGAAAATAGATCATGTCAGCAGGATATGACTTCATGTATTTACAGTATCATGAATTGTAGTACACTGATTATTGTGTGAGGGGTCATAGGGTGAGGTTTCAACAATAATGTGTTTATTATGTAAATAATGAAAAAATGAGGCTAATGTGTACAGACAGTAAGAAAAGGAAAATATTGACACCCAACTGTGCACACATGCCGGTATTGATTGAATAAGAAATGAAACAGTTAGACAAATGAGCTTGCAATTATTGGGAATTCAACAGCAAATTTTGTCCAACTCTTTTCATCCTGCATGACTCTCTTTTTGGAACATTTATATTTTGCGTGTGAGTTCAGTCGGTATGTGGTATTCTTATCAGGTTTATTATAGTCAATAAAGTGATTGAAGAATGGCCAGGAAGAGTCTCAAACATTTATCCATGTCTATTTAATATAAACTAGTGTTCTAATCATTAACATAATTTTATTGGATTAAAAGAGTATTTCATTTTGACATCATTTCTCAAAATATAATTATTCACGTTACCGTTGCATTGGCGAAAACATTTCAGTATATACCTTATCTACAACGGAGACTACGTACACCTCAAGTGCCTGGTTTAGCACAGACGTTAGAGAGATGGCATTAAGTGCTAATTCATATTATTATGATTCTTACTATTTTAATGTTGGCAAATTATTAGCTTCATTCATTAGAAATGATTATGACCTTCTATCTAGCCTCTATTCAAATGGAGTGTATCAGAAAACCCAAAGTGCCACCTCTGCAACGAAATACAAACATTGAAGCACATGCTGTCATCATGCAGGGTATTATTAGCCCTAGGACGCTACACGTGAAGGCACAACTGAGTGATGCAGGAACTAGTAGCCACCATAGACAGGGCAAGAGATAAAGCAAACACCAGCAAAAGAGTTGAAGTCCCACTTACTTCATAGGCGCTGGTGCGACATCGAATTTTGAAATCAGGGACTTTTCCCTTATCATCACTGCTAGATGGTCTATGATGATCTAGGGAGTTGTGTTTGTTATTCCTCTCTCTACAGCAGAGTTTCCTGCATACAAGTTGCATTTCAAAAATGTTTTGTTGAAAACGGAGGCCCACATTCTCAAGTGATATAATTTAAATGGTTGGCTAACAAAGTGCAGATGAAGCCTACGGGAAAGTAATAGAAATGTTCATAGAAACTGCTCTAAATAATGAAACAAAACATCATATTTTTATTTGACCGTTAACAAGCAACATTTAACATAATCTGTCACATAGACCGGTTTTCTCTTTACTGACTGTTAGTTAAATCTTTAAATAATACTGGAGGAAATTACTCTACATACAGATGTGACAGGGCAGTTAGTTAAGTCTTTAAATAATACTCTACATAAAGATTGCTATTTTTGTTAATGTAGCTTCTAGTTTTTGCTCAAATACATTCCCAATATGTTCATGTCTGATATGCGCAGGCAAGTGACTGGCCCACTACAGCAAGGATTAAGCAACGGCGTTTCTACTGAAGTTAACAGAAATTCATCATGGAAGATTTTGTCAAAGTTTAACGTCTGTATAAAATAAACACGTTGTTCTTGACATGATATCTTCTGCTTTGATTTTAATGAGACAATGTTCCTCGTTACGTCTCTGTATTATAAGTCACGGATAAAACGGCCATAAAACTGAGAATATTGTGTACTCATTGTTTATATGTTCTATTGTTTCATCGTTCCAATAAAAGGTTGAATATTCTTGTATTATTCTTATAGTCACAAATTATATATCACTGACACATATACACACACACAAAGAGAGAGAGAGAGAGAGAGAGAGAGTCAGAGAGAAAATTCACTAGCCATGATAATTGAATATGAATATGACATTTTAAACAATAATGTTTTCTTATATTTGGTTTACATTGTGGTTCGATAGATCCCGGATAAATTTATTATGACATTTATTTATTATTAACTGTTTTTGTTATATTACTTGAAGTACTGATTTATATTAAACATAAACACTTGTAAGTAAACACTGAGAACATGTGTACTGATGATACAAGCAAGGCATTGTTTATTATAGATGTAGTATTCTTATTTCTTTCCGTATACCCCCTGTTTACCTAACACGTCATATATTCTCAATCATCATTTGATGTTACGTTAACACTGCTGGTGAATGTTGTAAGTGAGCGGCAAGACCTCATTTAAATATGTGATGTATATGGTCAGTAGTTTGGCACGAGATGTAGATCTTGTGGTACAAACATCACGTAGGCGTGGCTCAGATTTCAAGGCCTACATTCATTAAATGTTGAGGTTATGTGCCCTAGGATGTTTGACGAAGATATCTGGTACCTGCACACAGAGAAGTAAGCCTAAGTACATTATATAATGCAGCTGTGAGCTTCAGGAAGTAAGAGGAATGTTTCCTAAGTATATTATTTAATGCAGATGTGAGCTCAAAGAAGTATGAGGAACGTTTCCTAAGTACATTATTTAATGCAGTTGTGAGCTCGAGGAAGTATGATGAATGTTTCTGTGTTTGTTATACTAAGCACTTCCTTAACAGGTAAGAGAAGTGAGTCTGGGCATCGGTAGCAGATATATTCTTTTATCAGTTAGCATGAGGCTGTCTGGGGAGTAAATATATAACAAAGGAGTCATAAGAAGTTGTACTGGAGCAATAAAGCAATTATTAAACTATCTGGGGTTTCCAGGTAGTAGTAGGAATTATGTTACGGGAGCTACGGGATTTAGCGTGACGTTGAAGCTATGTTTGGTTCTCTAACAAGTTCAGTTCACTATGGCTATTTACGTTTTTGGCAGGTTGGTGGTATCACATTTAGAGGCAAGAAGCTGATTTGCTGAGAGATGATCTCCGGGTTGTTTCCTCTTGTTTTTTTCGAGTACAGCTAGAAAAAGAAAGATAGACAGATAGATAAACAGACAGACAGACAGACAGACAGATAGATAGATAGATAGATAGATAGATAGATAGATAGATAGATAGATAGATAGTCAGACAAATAGATATATAGATAGACAGACAGACATATAGATAGATAGATAGATAGATAGATAGATAGATAGATAGATAGATAGATAGATAGATAGATAGATAGATAGATAGATAGATAGATAGATAGATAGATAGATAGATAGATAGATAGATAGACAGTTAGACAGATAGATAGATTCTGTGCCGCAGGAAATGTTATTTACTTCCTTCCTAGTAAAAAGTGTATGTAAAACGGAATCTCCAAGGTCAATATTGTGATTCTCCTACGTCTGCTTACTAAATAAATAAACAAATATATAAATAAAATAAAAATACACGAATTAAAAAAGTTTTAAAAAATGACCAGTATGCCTTTTACTACCTCCAGCATTGCGTTGTTACTGTTAACGTTTTGTTACATATTATCTGAAGTGTTTTTAACGTACTGTATAAAACATATCTAATTAATATAAAGCTACCTCGACGAAAAAAAAGAGAAGCTTGAGATTCTGGCACATTTCCCACGGCCCCACTTGTGTATAAAAACATAAATAAATATAGGAAATAGTCCACTTAAAACAATTCGTCACAAACAGTTCAAAGTTCACACTTCATGAAAATCTTATATTATTACACAGCTTTTGAAGAGCATTTATGCTACGATTTGAAATACTAAGTGCATTCATAGATATGCCTTTATAGAAATGTCTTTTCTTTACTAATTTCGTTCTTAGAACACGAAAAGTAAAAATAAAAGAAAAATCACTTTAAAAAAACCGACATTCCTGCGGAACACAAGCAGCCTAGTTATGAAGTTATACAGCACCCTTTTTAAAAAAGCATAAAGAAGAAGAAAAAGAAGAAGCAGAAGAAGAAGCAGAAGAAGAAGAAGAAGAAGAAGAAGAAATAAAATAACAAATTGAAAAAAAGCCATTTAGATCTCGAGCTGTTAAAGATTCCACACCGGTACTGCGGAGTACGTGCACTTGTGCAGAGGTGCTCCACCAAGGGAGAAGACTAATATATATGTCTGGATCTGCCCGGACTCAATGATAATAACCTTACAACATTTAAACGATAATATATTCTCACAGTAATCATTCACTACACATTGATCTCAAGTATGTATTCTATTACCTGCAACAACCACGACTATCATCATCATCATCATCATCAATCACCATCACCATCATCATCATAGTCATTAAGGGACTGTAGCCATGGACGTTGGAATTCGCTAAGGAGTGTGTAACAACTCACCTGCCGAATCAACCAGCCCTGAAAATTGATGGCGCTAGAGCGTCGGACCCATACCGGGCCGCCTCGGCAATGGGCCCTTCCATGGGGCCGGAAGCGAGGCTAAGATGAGTAGGAAGGCCACCGGGGTGAGCGTGGAAGCCTGGGGAGCGATCCTGGGTGGAGTCGCCCCAGGTTCAGATCTTGGTGGTAGTAGAAAATATTCAAACGAGAACTTTGAAGACTGAAGTGGAGAAGGGTTGCAAGTGTTACACTGCTGGCGAGATTCTTCGGATGCCGCGCGTAGAGTGAAACTCGTTCCGGCCAATGAATAAAATTCGAAAAAGCAGTTAGGGTTGCCGTGCGACATCGATGTGAAAAGGTGAAGGATATGATAAAGTGAAGCTTAATTGGTATGTCCAGTAGTCTCGCAGCGAGAGCTACTCATACCACGGGAACTCTACTCTAGACACCGACCACGTCCGATATACACCCATACTGGTGAAATATGCCTAAACCGACTTAAACCAGGATTGAAAATTGATGTCACGGTACCTCCGTTCTAGAGATCGGTCACCTTAAACACGCCCATACTGGGATAATATGCCTAAACCGTCTCAACCCAGGGGCGGAAGTCACTATTGGTGATGATTCGTAGTCCTGGACAAAAGCTCCGTCCTGGTCACAACTAGGAAGGGTAGCGGCCAGGACCACAATCTGCTGACGTCAGAGACACTGGACCAGTGCAGTCTAGATAGGCAACCACCTCTCACCCGGCAGAGATGTATGCGTATCCTAATCACCCTGAGGTTTTCCGGTGAGAAAGTCCAACGTTGGACTGGGTGGGCAACCATCTCTCACCCGGCAGGGATACACGGGTATCCCAAACACGTCCAGGTTTTCCAGTGAGAAAGTCCAGCTCTAGCCTCGATGAGCAACGACCTCTCACCCAGCGGGGATATATTGATATCCAAAACACGTTGATGTTTTCCGATGAGAAAGTCCAACTCTAGATTAAACTGGTGCAACGAAAACCACGGTGTCACGCAATCCCGCTTCTGAGACCCACCAAGAATACAGACTCAAGCCTTGCGATACTCTGAACCTCTTGTGGTGCTCTCGAGGATCTCGTGTGGACCACGGGATCTATGGAGGACCACAAGAGTAAATTCAGTAGGATCATGGGGCAGTCTTGGTGGAGAAACGAAGAAGAAGAAGAAGATCATCATTGTTGTCGTCATCATCATCATCATCATCATCATCATCAACCTCATCGTCTTCATCATTAATCATTGATCGCGCTAGGTTTTTAAAACCAGTACAGCTGTACCTATATCTCACATTGTATGACATACTTTCCGAAATAGAGGTTTCCTGGTGTTATTTAGATTAACTTATACTTAAATTAATCACACTTTACAAACATCATCGGGAGTGAAGTGTTCCTCTGATATTTTTTCCTATCTTATTTGTGACGGCATTTAATCTAGATAAAATGGTGACATGCTGAACCACAGACAAACCTGGCATAGTCAGTCTACAGGCTGATTATCTTCTACGCAGACTTGGCACTGTCAGTCTACTGGGTCGATTATCCTACAACCCGTTTCGTTGCTTGCCTTTGATTAGTTTATATAAGCAGAATCCCCTGTTAGCATAACCTTAGACACAGGGATATTGTTAATAGTGCAAAGTCTGGAAACTACGGTTAAACCTTTTACTACAGCTAAACCTCTTACTACAGCTAAACATTTTACTAGTAAAACCTTTTATCACAGCTAAACCTTTTACTACAGCAAAACCTTTTACTACAGCTGAACCTTTTACCACAGCTAAACCTTTTAATACAGCTAAAGCTTTTACCACAGCTAAACCTTTTACTACAGTTAAACCTTTTACCACAGCTCCAGACAATGATTAAGCTGTATCCTGCCAGCGTTAGTGGAGCAGAACGACTAGCACGGGGTCACTGTAACAGACTCCCAAAACATGTTATGGAGAATAGAGAGACACTTCTACCCAAGGAGTAAGTGCAGCTTCTACTGGGCTCTCAGTTATCCAGTCTGATGTCGGTCTACTGCCCAGGTCATGCGGGGGTCAAAGTCAGTGAGAGAGTGGATAACCTGGCTGGCATCAATTCGAGGCCCCCAAAAATGGACAAAGCTGAGACTGCAAGAGCCATCGTGACTAGGTTCCGTATAGAGGACGATATCTCTGTCCATTTCCCTGTTTCTCAACCTTACCTTACACAGTGATCTTTTTTTACTGATCTTTCTACATCTCACTTGTTAAAAATGTTTTCGGTTTTTTGACAGTATAAACCGAGTACGGTAACCCCCAGACTTGCATTATGTAGTGATTACAAAAGCTCCCCATCCGACTTGATAGTAAATCTCTCTTCTGATTTAATGGTTATGCTCTTGTTATGTTCTCTTTGAAACATTCTTTTTTATGCCACAGCTTTCCTCTGCGCCGAACCCATTACATTCTCTGTTATTGCTTATGTACGTTCTAATAAGCTTAGTAGTACACCGAAGACGATGCCTTAAATAGCAGATATATTGCCGTATAAATTCATTCATTCATTTATTTGCATGTCCCTTGCGGAACTTTGCCTCCCAGACAGCACTCCTGTAGGCCTCTCGGTTGTGAGCAAGATGGCCTGCTGCTGCGGCATCCATGTGCAGATCGTCAACGATGTCTTGTAGCCATCTTCGTTTTGGTCTTCCTCTTTTTCTTTTTCCCATTATGTATCCTTCCAATATGGTCTTCTCTAAATTATCATGACGTTTAATGATAAATATATAAATTACAAGACAAAATAATAAGAGACCATCATCAACGTAAAGAGATTATGTCTGTACCAGCATATTGGGAATGTATGATATTCCATCCATATTTTATTGTGTAGACAACACATAAGAATAATGACTGTTAAGAGATACTAAAAATGAAATTGAAAAGAATAGAAAAAAATGAAGTAATCAGTACAGTTATCTAAACATTTCTTGTTTTTATTTGACAGTTACTCGTGGTACACTTCTGCGCATATTTTCTGCCAAATAGACAACGTAGAGTCAACAACAGCAGGTACACACTTTCTGATCCGCTAGCGCTTAACAATACTTGTCATATCCAAGAGAATTGTCCGGATCGTTTCTGCTGTATCTTTTTTTAGCCGATCTGACCTAACCTGTCAGTCATCTAAACAGTGCAGTGCTTACATCAATTCTCATCACACTAGTTGTGCTAACATAAAAAGATAGAAAGATAATTCCCCATGTTGATGTTCGGATACGAGCCAGGACAAAACAGGAAGTAATTTAACTAGCAGCTGTCGCAGCCACTACATGTAATTACCAAGTGATCCCAGACTTCACAAACTTGGATGTACCAACAACTAAAGAAATGTTGCTGTTGTTCTTGATTTCTCTTTGACGTTTTTTTTTGTTTCACACTTCTTTTCCACGCAGGAAATCACATATGTATGTATACAATTATGTATGTATGTATATATGCGTGTATGAAAATATATGTATGTATGTATGTATGCATGTATGTATGTATGTATGTATATATGCATGTATATACATATATGTATGCATGTATGCATGTATATATATATGTATGTATGTATGTGTATGTATGTATGTACGTATGTATGTATGTATGTATGTACGTATGTATGTATGTATGTATGTATATGTATGTATGTATCAATATCGATGCATGAACATAAATATGTGTAAAAAGTAAATGTATTAAACAGATAACAGAAACAACAATTAGATGGATGGATGGATGGACTGATGGATGGATTGATGGATGGATAGATAGATGGATGGATGGATGGATGGATGGATGGATGGATGGGTGGGTGGGTGGGTGGGTATATGGGTGAGTGGAAGAACGAGAGAACTACAAATGAATTAAATGATGGAATATAAGCAGTTAAGTAACCAAACAGGTCAACAGACCGACAAACTGGTAAACAGATCTAAATGATGCGGAGTAGAAACAGTAAAATAACGTTTACTGTATCTGCAGTAAAACATACGTAAATCCACACAGACAGAGATCGTAAAATAAATCACAAGTTATAGAAAACATCTACTCACAAACGATATGAAGGATGGCACGTCTTGATATAAATAATCTCTGTAATCAGAAGATTTAGCTGTAGAAAGGTTGGGCTGTGAAGAGAACAAACATTACGGCCCTGCTGAAACATGTGCTGCTAGACACAGCCTCAAGCAATGGATGTTTACTTTATCACGTAAAGCGTAAGATGTAGCTTGTTTATGTGAAATAGATTATCATGGCATCTAAAAGTCTGTCTTCACTATTATCTTATTTCAAAATCAAAATGAACATATATGCGTTATTTTATCCCCATCTCTCTGGCTTTAATAACACGAACATTTACAAACACGGACATTGTGTCTTTTAATCCTCTCTCTCTGTGTCGTTTTTTTTCACTCTCACTTACGATGTCAGTGATATGTTACTTTAAATGCAGTTAGAATTTTATTTTTAACAAATATTCTTGCTGTCAATGTCTCTCTTGATTTTAATATCACTGTTCGAATGAGCCATCTATTATCGTTCAGCATATACAAATTCTTTACTGGATCAATTTTTTCAATATTATTTTCCATGTATTTAGAATTCTATAAAAACCAGAAATTATATACGTTTATAACTCTTTGTAGCCCATGTTCCTTGTTTTTGCTGATAATTATCTATACATAAGCACACGTCTGTTGGATTATGTGCCATCTGCATTGCTTAAGCTATTAAGTGCTTTTCAACTGGTCATTAAATTATGAGTTTCAACATTATTGTTGACAATCTCAGGAGAGATTGTACAAGTTAAGTATATCAATGGCGATATCTAACCATTACGTAAAAAAGGACAATTACGGTTCATTCTAAATTGTTTCACTGCTCATGAAATTAATTCCTTTCTTCATCAGAATTTTTAAGAAGCCATAGAACTCAGTTCTCATCGAGAAAGATGGTGAGATACTGGATTAGTCTCAATGATTAAATATATGTACGGACTCAACAAGAGTAGCATAAGATTATGTTGTAAGACAAAATGCGCAGCACAAAGTTATATGTGATATTGACAGGTATTGCTTATGTAATCTGCCAGGAGCAGTTGATGACAAATAATATAACATGGACGGCAGGTTTATACTTGTCATCCTTATGTTCTCTTGGGCTCTGATTACCTACCGTACATCTTCTGAGACCATGGGTATGTATATGAGTGTATGTAGCATCAATATGTTAATGATAAATGTAAATTACCGTGCATTAATTTACTAAATATATAATGTAAATCATTGTCTTAATTGTTGGAATTATCATCACTACACTGCAAAAAATCGGTAAGCTTTCATATCTTCTATTCAGTTTATCTTTCAATATTGGGCACTGATACGTACAGTACTGTTTTGGTTTTATATATATATATATATATATATATAGTTCGTTCTGTTCTATATTGTTATTTTTTCGAGGTATTTTATTCACGCTTTAAAGTGTTCCTACCTTTAGCTTGTGATGTTGGATGGTTTGGATCAAAGTGCCAGTACAAATGTCGGTGCATGTCTAACAAATGCAACGAGCATGGTTTATGTACTTTTGGAGCACGCTGTCAAAAAGGATGGTTTGGTCCGGAATGTCAGTATGGTGAGTCTCTCTCGTTCTCTCCCCCTCTCTCTCTCTCTTTCACTCACACACACATACACACAGACAGACACACACACAGGTACACACAAAAACAGAGACACACACGCAGACACACACACACACATAGACACGCACACACAGACACAGACATTGGATTAGCATTTTTGCATATCGTGACTGGAACTAATAAAAGCAAATCTTTGCAATGTGCCCTCATCGGACTCTATCGCTACTGGGCTAAAGCGATACAAGCCGTGTTAATCATATTGCATCTGTTACTTGGAGCACAGATACAAGAGATAACGATTGGAGTAAAACTGGTTCTACTAATAGAGGTTGACAGAGGTGTATGGTACAGTTTTACAAAGCGATAGAGGGAATGATGAAAGTGAGAAAAAAACAGAAATAATGAAAAACATACAAGTACACAACACCAGTATTTCGACGTGAGCCTTTTTCAATGATTACATACAAGAACAACTCAACATATAATAAAATAAGAAACATGAAAATGAAATCTTAGCTTTATGGCATCTCTCCTTGCACACAGTACACCAGAATGAACCCTAAAGACGAGGCTGGGAAACCTGAAAGGAAAACAAACTGAACCAATCAGACGTTTGTGGCGGTGAAATGGAGAGAACGGTACGGATTTGGGGGAGGGGGTGGCGCAGGAAATATATTAGGAGACAATAAATACCTCTAGGTCGCTAGAGAAGAAGGTGGGGGAGGGGTGAGGGAAGACGGGAGGCTGGGAGATAACATGAAACTGATGAATGAAAAACGAAGCGAAGTGCGCGGAGCTAGGAAAAGAAAGTAGAGCATAAATAGCAGAAAACAGGTAGAAATCTAAAGAAGTTTCAAGGAAGCTAACTATATTGTTAATTCCTGCTGGGTGGAGACAGCCGGTCTGGAGGATAAGGCTCTCTTCTAGAGCCTTCCGAGATCGTACACCAGAAGAACAGGAGCGGATTGCCCTAACAGAGATGTTTCGTTTTCCCCTGTGGTTTCTTTCGCAAAAGTGTTTTGCCACAGGGGTCCATGCCCACATAAAAACATCGTGAAGATGTTGATCAAAACGGTTTCCTAAGCGTAGACCCATCTCCGGAGACAATTACACACCTGCCCGGTCACACTTACCGCTTCTTCACCCTTGATGTAGTGTTCTTTTACACAACCATCCCTCCTGATCAGGGACTTCATGTTGTCGAGTTCCTTCTGAATAAAAGACACCATTCCTCTATCCCTGCCTCTACTATTTTAGCCTTACACAGCTTTTCCTCCAAAACTCAACTCATTTGAATTCATTGGGCTGTACTTCGACCAGAATAGCGGAGTGGCCATGGGTACCAAAATGGCCCCCAGCTACGCATGTGTGTTCATGGGTCATTTCGAACAAAATGTTCTGGAATCATATAGAGGTCTTTTTTTCAAGTCTTCTGTAGACGCTACATAGATGATGGCATTGTGGTCACATCTATGCCAGATGAAGACCTTGACAACTTCATTAGTTTCGTTAAGAAGTTCAATCCTGTTTTCTTTCATCTCCAGTGTCTCTACAACTTCTGCTAACTTTCACGACAGTGCCCTTACTGTCAGTCCTACCGGGCTTACCAATTCTGTCCATTATAAACCTACAGACTCTCACAGCAATTTCTTATACTCTTCCTCCCACCCCAGATCGTGTACGGACTCTAGTCTCTTCTCCCAGCTTCTTAGTTTGGAAAGTTTGTGTATTGAGGATGACGATTTCCATGTTCAAGCTCACAGAATGTTTGATTTCTTCCGCCAGCGCGGCTATCCAGAACATGTTCTTACGTCGTCTTGGAACCGCATCAGCCATATATAGCTAAAGCGCCCTGTAGGTCGGACAGAGTCAAACTGGTACTCACCCACCACTCCCATAGTTTGGCAGTTAAGAACATACTGTTTCGCCATCTCCATCTCCTCCAGACCGAGCCTGATACATGTGAACTCTCTGTTGAACCCCCATTGGTGGCGTACAGACGGGACAAAAACCTCAAGGACCTATTAGCTAGAATTCGCCTTAACAGGGAGGACATTTTTTGCAGTACCATACTTTGCATACGCCGTAGATACAACGCCTGCCTGTTTATTGTCGAAGCTAGCCAGATCTTCTTCTCTAAGTCCACGTTATCAGTTCAAGAGGGCTTCACCTGCACTTCACGCATTGTTATTTATGCTATTACGTGCAACCGTTGCGATATGAAGTTTATAAGGGAGACCGGTTTATGTTTAGGGGATCGTTTTCGTCTACATCTTAACGATATTTCCAAGAGGACATGGACAAGACAAATCAGGAATAGCAGCAACAATTCTTCAGTTTTTTTATGTAATTCTTGAAAAAGGCTCACGCGGAAATATTGGATATTGTATGTTTTTCATTAGATATAGCAGATTAGATATACTGATGACACAGTATTATTGTCCACAACGCAACGAGGATTGAAAAGTAATTGTCTTATTGCGAAGAAAAATAATTCACGACAACTGACAAAACAAATAAAGCAGTTGAAATATGTATCAATGAGGAAAAATTGGAAAACGCGAAGAGTTTTTAATATACATGATCATCACTAACTAGTAAAGAGATAAACTGAGGGAAATTGAAAGGAGGAAATCTATCGCTCGTCAAAACGTAAAATAACAAAAGAAGCTGTGGAAAGGAAGAGACAGAACTACAAAAATCAGATCTTTTAGGACATGCATCTTACCCATCGTAACATAAGCTGTGAGACCTGGACACTTAACAAAACACCTGAGAAATACATAGATGCCTTTAAATGTAAATGCTACAGAAGAGTTCTTCAAATATCATAGGCACAAAAAAGAACAAATATATCTATACTACAAGAACTTAATATTGAAGAAGCCTGGCTAGTAAAGAGGATTAAACAGAGAAAACTAAAATATTCTGGACAAATTAAATATCATGATACTTTAGAGAAGATTGTCTTGGAAGGGTACATAACGGGAAAGAGAAAGAGGGGAAGACCAAGTCGAAGATGGCTGCAAGACATCGTTGATAATCTGAAAATGGATGCATCAGCAGCAGGGCATCTTGCTTACAACTGAGAGGCCAACAGGAGAGCTGTTATGGAGGCTAAGTTCCGCAAGGGACGTACAGATGACTGACTGACTGATGTTATTTATATTTGTTCTCGCTTTCCTCAACCCTCTTTGTCGCTGTATAAAAATGTACCATACACCGCTATCTACTTTTATTACTTGGAGCATCAAAGAAGAAATGAGACAGGGAAAGGATGCTGTCGCAAACTGTCAGCTATGAGTCAGTGGCCGGTGCTTCCAACAGTAAGACGTTATAAACTTCTAACAGTAGGATGTTATAAACATCTAACAGTAGGATGTTATAAACTTCTAACAGTAGGATGTTATAAACTTCTAACAGTAGGACGTTATAAACCTCTAACAGTAGGATGTTATAAACCTCTAACAGTAGGATGTTATAAACCTCTAACAGTAGGATGTTATAAACCTCTAACAGTAGGATGTTATAAACCTCTAACAGTAGGACGTTATAAACCTCTAACAGTAGGACGTTATAAACCTCTAACAGTAGGATGTTATAAACCTCTAACAGTAGGATGTTATAAACCTCTAACAGTAGGATGTTATAAACCTCTAACAGTAGGACGTTATAAACCTCTAACAGTAGGATGTTATAAACCTCTAACAGTAGGATGTTATAAACCTCTAACAGTAGGATGTTATAAACATCTAACAGTAGGATGTTATAAACATCTAACAGTAGGATGTTATAAACTTCTAACAGTAGGATGTTATAAACTTCTAACAGTAGGACGTTATAAACCTCTAACAGTAGGATGTTATAAACTTCTAACAGTAGGATGTTATAAACTTCTAACAATAGGACTTGATAAACTTCGAACAGTAGGATGTTATAAACTTCTAACAATAGGACTTGATAAACTTCTAACAGTAGGATGTTATAAACTTCTAACAGTAGGATGTTATAAACCTCTAACAGTAGGATGTTATAAACTTCTAACAGTAGGATGTTATAAACTTCTAACAATAGGACTTGATAAACTTCGAACAGTATGACGTTATAAAGTGTTTTCTCTCATCCATTATCTGCGATTGTGACAGACATATATTCTTTGTTTCAAGAGGTAAACTTTATTAATACACGATTCTTAATATCTGTTTCTTACATTCAAGCTGAACTTGAGGGCGATGGCAAAGAGGAAATTGTTACTATTGTCAATCCAGAAACTTATTCTCCCAGTCTGCACGATCAGGGAGATGGCTGAGTTAGACAAAAGTCATAGATGTAAGACCGGCACTTCAGCAGACCCAAAAGCGTCAAGGAAACGTGAAGTTTCGTCTTTAGTATCTATACACATACATTTATGCTTTTTCGTCTTTCCAGCGAATCAGGGACCGATTAGTTCCCCTATATAGCACAATCTATTATAAGTTTGTTATTACCTGGAATTCACCCGCGTCACAATAATCCACTTTCCATCCCACTCGATGACTTTTGGTCTGGGCGACAAACCTCTTAGTTTAGAATATAATTTACTATGAGATTCTACAATAAATGAAGCTAATAAATTAATATAAGGTATATAAAAGATATACAAGTGTAAAAATCACTATTTTAACGTCTAAATGTCTGTATAAATAAAATAAACTTCCATCAGTAGAATTTTCATTTACTATGCCCATAGACGGTATAAAATACATTTGATATACTGCACTATGAAAATCAACCTAACCAGTTCTCTTCAAATTAAAAATATTACATTAACTAAGAAATACTCAAAAAGTGAGACAAGTAATATATACATCAATCCATACATAAAGTATTATGGTCTGAGTTTGAGAACAATACCACTACACAGCTTTGACAAAAAAAACATAAGTAACAGAGCATATGCGTACTGAAACTAAGATATTTTCCCCACTATCAGCTCCGGTTGAATATTTAATACATTACCGTATTATATTTAACATTCATTATTATTATTATTATTATTATTACTCAGCTTACCAATCCATTAAGGTTCATTGCTGCAGATAAAGTTCACCTCTATTCCTGTCTATTCCTAATCTTCTTCCTCCAGTTGGTACACCAGTTTAACATTAAATCTACATTCTGAAATAGCAAAGACTAGTTACTAAAATCTCATCAAATCAAAAGGAGTATATAAATTCAGGCCCGGTGGAAGGGGGGGGGGGGGGGGTTGTTCGAGCTGATTAGCTACTTCGACGCAAGGAAGGTTTTCATTGTTGCAAGGAAGGTCTTCATTGTTGCAAGGAAGGTTTTCATTGTTGCAAGGAAGGTTTTCATTGTTGCAAGGAAGGTGTTCATTGTTGCAAGGAAGGTGTTCATTGTTGCAAGGAAGGTTTTCATTGTTGCAAGGAAGGTTTTCATTGTTGTGAGAAAGGCCTCGAATTCTTCCAGATGGCCTGTTGTGGGTGAAAACCGAATGGCAATTCAGTATTATCGGCGGGTTGGGAATACTTTTGAAATGGCTTCTATAATTCCTCTCTTAGTTCCTAGTTTTATCACAACCAGTTTCGAATCTAACCTGCAGTTTATAACACTGCAGATATTTTTTGTTAAGATCATGCACCCACAAAGATAAAAAATAAAGACACCCTCCTGAGCACTTGATATATAATTAAAAAGACTTCCATATATTTCTAACATTGCTCATGATTTGAATTTCCTAAGCGCGACCATTTGAGGTTATATTATAATCATTCGTTAACTCTAGCAGGTATACATGAAAATCTGCACTTGTCACGTGTGTTCGGAATCATAGATGGTTAAGTGAAGAAGCATCTCCCATCCATAATTTTTCCAGTTTGGAATTGAATAATACAGGATCCAACAATTAAGTAGTGAGGCTGATTTTATTATGGCCAAGAAAAAAATGCCATATTTAAAACAAAGCTTGGAATCCAAAGAGGCAACCTTCATCTACGATCTGGCAACTTTTCATCGCTGCCCGATAAGCAGACGACAAACAAGCCACCATTTTGTTGACCTAGTTAGAGTGTGTTGTTATGTAATCGGCATAGAGCAAAAAGCTAACATTAAATTCTGTTTAAAACTCGGAAAAAGTACCACTGAGACATTTGAATTGATGCGACAAGTGTATGGGGATAATTGTTTATCTTGTGCACAGATATCTAGGATTCAAAAGTGGTGTGGAAACGATTATAAATGCACCTATACATGGACACCTAATTTCTGCTCGTAATGATGAACTCACTGCGAAAATCAGAGAACGGATACAAGAAGATCCTTGTTTGACTGTGAGGATACTTCCAGGGGAATTTGGTGTTAACCGAGAGATCATTCGTAAAATTTTAGTAGAAGATGTTGGCAAGAAAAAAACCTGCTTGCCGGTTGTACCACATAAGTTGTTTGATGACCAGAAACATCAGCGTGTTAAGCACGCAAAGGACATCATCAAAACATGTAGCAGAAATAAACGTTTCTTAAATTTTCTTGTTACAGAGGATGAAACATGGATTTTCCGCTATGGTCCCACAGTTAAAAGCCAAAGTTCTCAGTGGAAGTCATCATCATCACCAAAAGGCAAAAATTTCAACTTGAAAAGTCGAAAGTGAAGACAATGTTGGTGTGCACCTACGACAATAAAGGAGTTATTCACAAATAATTTATTCCAGACGGACAAATTGTCACTGCCAACGTTTATTTAAGTATTTTTAAAAGCCTATTGAAAAGGATTCTCCGAGTCCGACCCGAGTATTCAACACCTGGCACTTTTTCCTTCTTCATGATAATACACCAGCTCACCAGGTGGTAACTGTACAGGAATTTTTGGCCCCAAAACAAGTGTGTGTTCTCAACCATCCACCCCGTTCCCCTAATTTGTCTTCCTTGGATTATTTTCTATTCCCAAAATTAAAGTTACCATTGAAAGGACCCTTCTTTGATCATACTGATGACATCCAAAATGGCCGTAACATGGAGTTTAACGGCCATACCAACAGAAGAACTGTATATATCGTTCCAGTGTTTGTTAGATCGTGCCATTCCCTGTATCATTGCACACTGGGCTTGCTGTGAATAAAATGCAGGTTATATCTTCAACTGTTGTTTATTGTATTTTTTATGGAATTAGTCTCATTATTTAATTGTCGAACATTGTATGTTGCCAAGATATAACGAGTAAAGCAGAAGCATTCGTTACGTTACATGGCCCTAGAAGAACAGAGTACATAACCCGAACCGGGGTGTGATAGCACAGTCAGGGTTGTTTAGAACCACAATGCATAATCGGAACCTATATATACTTTTAACTATGATGAATTCTGAGCCAGGATGTGTAGTCTGAGGCAGGAAGTGTTAAATGAGGCACTCATATATAATACATGTTGTTCCTACAGTTCTTTCACTACCCAGAGGCATCTGTAGGAAGGTAAATGCAGCAAGACTGAGAAAGACTACTTTTTATGTAGACGCATTCTCAAAGTTTTAGAAACGCTTTACATGGCCTCAATGTGATCCCTCCTTGCGACACGGTATACACTAATGCAATAAAGGAGTTTCTCCTAAGTTTTATTAAGCATACCTGGAGTAACAGACACGATGACACCGGCGGTTCCTGCTTCAGAATCTTCAGATCCCGTGGAATCAGAGAAATGCAAATGCTGCCTTTAACATACCCTCCCCTCCCCTAACTGTCACAAGTTGTCAGTACAGAATCAAAGTGTATGATATCATAGTGCATACTATTTATTCTATTGAAGAGCCTAATTTTGAATACACGTCTTCGTCAACCTCAGCTTTATTATCGTTAGTGATGCCCACGAAGGCATTACTGATTACAATAATATTTCATTCTACACAAATACATTACTATATTTACTCCATGTATACCACTCTGTAGAATTAATAAACTGGTTCTACCTTTGGCCAAACTGTTACAGCTGACTTAGCTTATGGAAAGTCGCATATCTGGCAGCTGACAGATGGTGATGATACCACGTGTGTTTCGTCAATTTCAAGGCCAGAAAGTGTCATAGTAAATTTAGGCAGGTATTATCCATTTACATGGCTCAGAGTTCGTGTCAAAAACTCAGGTAAGTATTAATTCTTAACTCTTTTATTATATTATTTACAAAAAGAAAAGTTTGTTTCATATAACTAAGATCACTTTGATAATCACAATATTGCACAATGATAGTAAAACATTAGATAGATTTTCTAAATAATTGCTTTTTTTTCACATTTCTGCTGTAGAATTCATGAACAACTTTGGAATTTTCTTTGGAAGAGGACAAGGTCTAAGTTGTATTAACCCAAAGAATTCTAGCGTGGACAATAAGACACTAGACATCCATTGTGACCTGAACGAGACAGTACAGTCTGTGGCTTTGACAGGAGAGGGAATACGATATCTCTGTTCTATTTACATCAGCGGTGGTATGTCTTTGTGTATACCCTATACATACTGTTATATTAATTAAGGTAGCATTTTTAGTGACGTAGTTTCGGTTTGAAGCAGGTAGATGTTGGTTGTTAGTGAGTGTCGATTTGACCGGCCGATTCTGCCTATATTTGGCTGAAGGAAAATCAATCACTCTAACATTAAATTATGTTTGTGTTGCAAGGCTGACTCTGTTTTTGTTTGACATTTTTGTCTACACTTTTAGTTCTTTTCTCTGCCTCAAGATGGGCTGCCTTTCTGTAGAATTATTTTTCATGTGGCACCAAATTTTGACCTGGTCTTCAAAGTTTGCGACTGATAAAAATATTGTGTAACATTTAAAACTATTTTGTTATACTCGTTTTATTTTATTTCGTGGCTTCCTTTTCTCCAGAATGTCGCTTTTGGTACACGTTTTGACGTAAGTCTGCCATTGACTGTTGCAAAATATACAAGATAATTTAATATTTTCGATGCCGCCATCAAAATGAGAACATATAGATAATTGTTCATTCGCATAAGTGGAATTTCTTTCACTTTCTTGCCGATGTTAAATCTTAAAGACTGATCTTCGTTGTAAAGTGCAGAAGTCAAAACTTGTCACGTTGTTTTCTGTAGCAATATTCATATTTGTATAGGGTACACACATTTAATTGTTCAAGTTTTCTCTGAGGGATTGGGAAAATTTACCATAAAAAGATAACGACTTGAATTAAAAGAGCATCTGCATTCCTTTCATCGTCAGCGTTAAGGGGTTAAAAAGACAGCCAAATATTTTTGATGTTGCAGGTCGTAATGTCGCATTAAAACAGAGTACCAGACAGTCTAGTACTTACAATGAGCAGTCAGACAAAACAGGCTATAGCCCGACCTGGTATGTGTCGGAGAAAGCAGTGGATGGTGACACTTCTCCAAACTTTTATCGTGAACACAGTTGCTCGAGCACTGCCCCGTTCTTATCTATTGGGAAATGGAGTTTGATATTTTCACAACCTCAGAGAGTAACAAGATACGTCATCTACAACAGAAAGGACACTGGCAAGTGACTTCTATCTTTTCTAGCAAGTAATAAAGTAAATATTCATTTAAAGAGTAAAAGCCGCATTGTGTATACTTATTCATTCATTAGCATGTCCCTTGCTGAAGTTTGCCTCCCTAACAGTCATCTTGAAGACCTATCGATTGCAAATTTAAAACAAAAATGCCCTGTTACTAAAGCAACACATAGTTCACACAGTTCAGAATCTCATCATAGCTTCAGATTACAACCCCCCCCCCCCCACCCTAGTTATAATCACCTATTCCACTTTCTCCCTGTAAGATTACCATTGTATCATTCTCTTCCCTTTCCACAGTTCCCCCAACCCCACCCCTTTCCTTATTTACGACCCACCCACCCACCACACATCACAAGTTTCCATTCGCACAGTCCCTACACTCCACCATGCACACTTCTGAACATCCTCGTACAAGCCACACCTTCTTTCAAGTCACAGCTTCTTTCAAGTCACAGCTTCTTTCAAGCCACAGCTTCTTTCAAGTCACAGCGAAGTGCTCCATTCATTTTATTTTATTCTATTTTGTCCACTCCCGTCTTTTACATTCATGTGAATTTAATCTTCTCTCTCCATATTTCTTCGTCCTGTGTGTTTTTGTATGATTAATGTTCAAACCGACAAGCCACAACTGTATACTCGTTAAGTAATATAGATGTTCCTACTATTTTCCAAGTTTAAACATTTTGTTGCTGATACATCCATTCGCAAATCATTAAAAAATAAATGTTTGCTATCTTCGCTTTGTTCTTCTTCTCTTTCCTTTTTCTATTGTGTACCCTATGAAGACAGTCTTCTCCAACCTCATGACGTATAATATGTCCGAAGTACTTGACTTTACTCTGTTTAAATCTTCTTGGCTAACCAACCTTCTCAGTACTAAATTCTTGTAGTATGGATGTATGATATCTATGATATTTGAATAACTCTTCTATAGCATTTACATCCAAAGGCACGGACGTGTTTCCCGGCTGTTTAGTTAAGTGTCCAGGTCTAACAGGCGTATTATAGCGGTTGGAAAAATGCCTGCCCTTAAAAATCTAACTTTTGTCCGTCAGTCTGCATCTATCTACATCTTCTTTGGTTGTTTTGGCTTCAAAAGAGAGATAGACATTGTGAATACTACAGCATTTAATTATTACTTTTTCTTTCTCTGTTTTCCTGGAGCTGAGGGCATAGTGTTCTTTTGCAGACAATGTTGGTATATTAGAGCACACCATAGAAAGGGGCTATATTTCTGGATCATAAATGGAACTAGTTAGGAAGATGTTCGTGGGCTAAAGTCGACGCTGCAGCATCATCTAAATATGGAGCATAATAGACAGGGGCGGAGAAGAGAAAGGAATCACCCGGGGGTGGGGGAGGGAATTAAGAGGAAAATGAGCAGGGTAGAGAATCATTTTGTCTTACCATGTTGTAAGATTTATTTTTTATTTTTAATTCACGGCATTTATGTTATTCATCAGTGTAGAAGTGCAATTATTGTGAAGAAAATAAAACGATATTATTTTGTGTTTATATGTGTTGTGTGTGGTGTATTTCTAACATGGATTATACTGGTGGTCAAGACTGGCGAGTTTTCAAAAGCTTGCCCACATAATCTATATATAATTTTATAACAATAATACTATGTGACAAAATTCATAGTATTCACGCATATATATTACATACACCTTCATTTTTCATAGAAACATACAATTTATTCAGACTTTCGGTTGACATAGCAGCTAGAGTACCAGGAAGGTAATTGCAGCCAACTGCAAAAAGGTGAGGTTTGCAAATGATGCCTTCAATATTAAAATGAAGATAGGAAATGGAGCAGAGCTGCAGGATGCGCTCCGGCGTCTGCATACCTGTTCTACGTGAGCAGTAGGAGTGTGTGACAGGCTGGGGCGAGTACAGGTGTGTATGCAGTCTGCTGTGTCATGTCTGTTGTCTGAAGATGGCGGGTTGTTCTTGACAAAAATTGCACCATCTGGCTGTTACATGTCGGGTTGTTCTTGACAAGAGAGTTGCAGCATCTGGTTGTTACATTCGGGCTGTTCTTGGCAAGAGATTTGCAGCATCTGGTTGTTACATGTCGGGTTGTTCTTGACAAGAGAGTTGCAGCATCTGGTTGTTAGATGGTGGTTAGTGCTGGTCATTCCATAGCTTCTTGTACTGATGCTTGATTATTGTCTTGATTTCACCGATGTAATTTACTCAGCCTAGTTTGAATCAGCATACTGTCAGTACATTGGTTTTGAAATGAAAAACATGTCAGTTTGTCAGTTTGCAGCGTATTTTCTGCACTCCTCTTTGTATCGCTGCAATGTGTAAGACAAGAACAAACATGATCCCTGCCAACTAATTGCTGAGCCGCTCATCTCAGACATTAGTCTTTTATTTTAATCCTATTTCACAAATCTTATATTCACTATTTCATTATTCAAAACAGATAATAAATGCCATTTTTTTAATTTGAAAAAAAACTTAAGGAGAAGAAATAGGCTGCATTATTTGTGGCAATATTTATCTACTGTTAGACATGGTGAATATTAGATACTTTGAATGTTACTAACCAACAGCACAGCGATTTATTATGAACAAAAGGTATATAACACTAGTCATAATTTTCTATTCAAATATTGTTGCAGATGTTGCAGGTCGAATCCAGGGATTCACACTTCAGAGTTTTAATGAAAGGAACATAAAAATATTTGACTACAGAGATCACAGTTTAACTGTTCAGTCTGTTTACACTGTGCTGCCAACAGGAGTGCATTCACCAATTTCTCATGTGGATATTAAAGCAGAACAGCAAGACCATATTTTGACACTTTGTGAGGTGGAAGTATATGGAGGTAGGTCATATGTTTTTTTAGCACCAATGCGCACTGGGATACAAGAATGCCTAAGTCGTGAAGTGGTTCATGTCTTAGTCTCTCAAACTGCGGCAGCGGTTTAAGTCTAGTTTGTCTAGGGTACTTGGACACGCCAGCATCACATTATTTTCTCTAAACTTTCTGTGATTTTATTGCACACTGGTTCTAAGGACTGTTACAGCCGGAGGTGAGGTGGGGGATACGCTCTCCACTCCAATTAAATGTCTCCAAGGCGTGCGTCTCAAATAGCCTCTGACAGTCCGTGTCCAGCTCTTGGCCTTCTCGTTGCGGAATTGTTTAAACTGACAGGATAAGGACCGAAAGGCGAATATCTGGCGCCTGAAAACAAGACGCTTCGGGTAGAAGAGAGTCTTGGCTGGTGACTCATCTAGGGAAGGAAAACTCGCCGTTTGCGGGATTCTTCATCTGCTGTGCTTGGGGTGAAACCCCTCCAGGACACTAAGGAAAAACGCTATTAGGATTGCCGCGCGGCGCCACCGTGGAAAAGGTGAAGGAAAGGATTAAGCGAAATAACCAGTACTCTCGAGGTCAGGGCTACTCAAATCACGGCACCTCTGCTCTAGAGGCCGGCCATGTCCTATATACACCCATACTCGTGAAATATGCCTAAACCGGCTTATCCCAATGGTGAAACTTGATGACTACTCATATCAAGGTACCTCCGCTCTAGAGATCGGTCACGTCCTAAATACGCCCATACAAGGATAATACGCCTAAACCGGCTTAAGCCAGGGGTGAAACTTACCGGTGGCGAGGATTCATCCTCCTGGACAAAAGCTCCATGCTAGTCACAGCTAGGAGGGGTAGCGGCCACAACTACAAAATGCTGAAGTCAGAGACACTGGACCAGTGCAGTCTTGATGGGCAGCTCTCACCCGACGGGGATATATGCGTATCCTAATCACGCTGAGGTTTTCCGGTAAGAAAGTCCAACTCTAGGCTGGATGGGCAACCATCTCTCATCCAGCTGGTATACACTAATATCCAAGCAGCGTCGAGGTTTTCTGGTGAGAAAGTCCAACTCTAGATTAAACTGGTGCAACGAAAACCACGGTGTCTCGCAGTCCCGCTTCTGCGACCCACCGAGAATACAGGCCCAAGCCCCGTGATTCTCTGAACCTCTTGTGGTCCTCTCGGGGACCACAGGAGTAAATTCAGTAGGATCACGGGGCGGTCTTGGTGGTAGAAGGGTGCACACTAACCCATTAAAAAAGCACTGTTGTAAATGTTCCAATCTTTGAAAGAGGACCTGAGTGGCAAAGGTGTTTGTGAGTAGTTTGTCCTCACAAATGTTTGCGGTTTGAGTTCGTCCAGAGCCGAACCAGTCACCTGCTGAAATAGGTGTCTGGCTTATTCTGTGACAGGAAAAATAGCCAGAGGTCACGCTGGCCACATCACCCTCTTGTAAGTTGACAGGTCAAGAAAAATATGAACATTTGATACCGTACCCTCTATGCCTTTATGACATGATAAAACAGCTTAACAATGAGGGAAAACAACTGATCAACATTCTTGATGTTGTTTTAAGGACTAGTCTTAATTTGAAGTACAAAAGTAAATGATTCTAAGTAAACAGTAATTTATTTGATTTTAATCCTGAGTTACACGTTGGTTTCATCCGATACAGATTCCAGCTGCATCTTAGGGCAGTATGGACGAGAGTGTGAGCACAAATGTAACTGTGCTGTAAATGAGGCTTGCTTTATTAGCACTGGGGGATGCCCTTCTGGCTGTGCTGATGGCTTTGAAGGGGAGGCTTGTGATAAACGTAAGGTTGATAGAGTTATGTAGACGTGCTAACATTCCTGGTGTCTTTAGAAGAGTTTTAAAGTATACAAAAGTAATATGTCTTCTCACACAGGTATTGAAACAATGATTTGACACGCTAAGAACTTAGGACATGCATTACGTTTTTAAAATGTTAATATAAAAATAATGAAAATTGAATGAAATGTTCGACTTCTATATTCATTGCAGTTACTTGTTTTTGTTCCCATTTCCATATGAATTTTTCAAGGAATTGCTTTAATAATAAACTTAATGTATCATTACTGTCAGTCAGCATATTGTTATAACAGATATATTTTCATACCATCACACTTTCTTAGCATGTCTAGCTGGCAAATATGGACGAGGATGCAGATTCAGATGCAGTGAGTTCTGTGTTGCACCCTCTAGGACTACACTACCTTCATGCTATCACATTAACGGTGTGTGCCTTCATGGATGCAAACCTGGCTATCAGCTACCAGCTTGCACGGAAGGTATGGCTAGTAGTTACAAAACATTTTTCTATCATTTGCTGAACGTTTCTTATTGCAGTCTTAAAGTGTGCAGTAAAAAGTAATGTATCCTTTAAGATTGTTTAATGTTTCAGCAAATTCAAACACTGTTAATGCTTACTTATCTAATGGGAAGAACATATCGAGAAGTTAAAAACATGAGAAATAGGTAAATTGTTTACTCGACTTTAGGTAGCAGCAGAATTAGTGCGGTTTCTTGACCGTATGAACATATGACAATATTTTATATTCCTACTACTGTAATATTTTTGTTTACGCATACATGTACACACATGCATGCACACCACACACGCAGACAGAAATATATATATATATATATATATATATATATATATATATATATATATATATATATATATATATATATACATATAATTGTAATCC
Source organism: Achatina immaculata (assembly GCA_009760885.1). NCBI lineage: Eukaryota > Metazoa > Mollusca > Gastropoda > Stylommatophora > Achatinidae > Lissachatina > Lissachatina immaculata. The sequence continues at coordinate 29,946,211 of CM019721.1, read as the reverse complement.
TGTCATGCCTTAGAGGCACATATAGATATGGTGTTAGTGCCAATATTTTCATTGACCTGTCTCAGCATACTAAAGGGTGATATGGTCAGTATCACACCTGGTTACCTATACTTCCCCAATTCCAGAAAAAGTCGGGTACCTGTTTCTACAGCTGGGTGACTGGGGTGTTTCTGGCCGGATTCGAACCCCCGACCTTCGCCATGAGAGACCAGTGCACTAACCACTTTGACATCAATATATATATATATACATATATACATATATATATATATATATATATATATATATATATATATATATATATATATGTATATGACACAGGCCGATAAGATCAGGACGTATAACTGACCAGTTTGCAATGGAAATGATGCAGCACACATTTGTGTTTAAAACAAAGTGCTCTCTATAAAATGTGACATGGCAGATTTCCGTGAGTGGCGAACTTTCATCAAAGTCTGTTTCTAGTTAGGAAAATGCCTACAGAATGCTATCAAATGCTGAAGATGACTTTGGGGGTTGTGAGTCGTTGTGAGACATTTGGGTGATTTTCCCAGTTTAAGGGGAGTAGAACATTATTGATGATGACAAATGTGCAGGTAGACCAGTGCCCGTTTCTACACTAGGAATGACTGAAAGAATGCACTGAGGTCTTGATATGAGAAAATGTGAGGAGAAAGTGACCTGACAAATGTTGGAACAAGATATGGCTTTTCCACCACAGCAATGCACTAGCCCGCGCTACACCTCCAGATACAATGCTTGGTCAGTGGATAGCATGATTCTGGCAGGTGCCCAGTCCTCCCTGTGCACTCAGAGACTTTTTATTGTTTCTGAAACTGAAAATGAAGATGACGAGGAGAAGATTTCAGACAGTGGAGTCAATTCAAACATAGCTGCAGGCTATCCTCAACACACTGGGAGAAAATGAATTCCTAAAGTGGCACCACCACTGGGATCATTGCCAAGACTCAGAAGGGGACTACTTTGAGGGTGATGATGGCCATGTATGTCTAATGTATGTCATTTTGTTTCTTTTTTTTTTACATATTCAATCCCAGTATTTATTAATTGCTCCTCATGTTTGTGAGTCCTGATTGTGATGTGATGAGTTAAAGTGTCCCCAGAAAGACAAAACCTGTGTCTGTACTTGACATTCAAATATCCAGTGTGGTCAGTTGCTCCCAGCATAAAAAAAAAAAAAACAAAAAAGAGTGTTTATGGTAATGAGATATTGCATAATGTGACCTTATTTTGTTGTAAAATTGTATATGAATCCCACATTTAACTTTCTGTTCTTTAAGTTTAAAAGCATTTTTTTTAGAAAATAGAATTATAAAAATATGTGGATATTTTCCTCACTAAAAAAATTAATCTTTACATAAACAGCTTGTAGACCAGACAGGTTTGGCCAGGACTGTAAGCTGACTTGCAGTGACCTCTGCATAAAAATATCCACCCATGAAAGGTCATGTGATCTTATTGATGGAAGATGTCTGCACGGTTGTATGAGTGGTTATCAGGGTCCAAATTGCTCCTCTAGTAAGTTACTGACTGTAAACAGTGACATATTCATTTCATACTATGCACTTTTTGTTAAATGTTTACTTCATTTGTTCTTTCATTCATTCATTTGCATGTCCCTTGAGGAACTTTGCCTCCCTATCAGCACTCCTGTAGGCCTCTCGGTTGTGAGCAAGATGGCCTGCTGCTGATGCATCCATTTAAAGATCATCAACGAAGTCTTGAAGTCATCTTCACCTTTGTCTTCCTCTCTTTCTTTTTTTTTCCATTATGTAACCTTCCAAGACTGTCTTCTCTAGATTATCATGACGTTTAATGTGTCCAAAATATTGAAGTTTTCTTTGTGTTAATCCTCTTTACTAGCCAGCCTTCTTCAATATTATGTTCTTGTAGTATGGATATATTTGTTTTTTGTGCCCATAATGTTTGAAGAACTCTTCTGTAACATTTACATTCAAAGGGATGCATATGTTTCTCAGCTGTTTTGTTAAGTGTCCAGGTCTCACAGACATATGTTGCAATGAGAAAGATGCATACCCTTAAAAATCTTCAAATACTTCATTTTATGCTCACCGAATTCATTTTTGTAAATTGCACAACATACTGGGTATATTGATTCAGATGCAAGTGTCATGAGAGGGTTTAGCTTGTAAGGTTGGATTTTAATATTATTTTTAGGAAGGATGAATCACAAAGAGGTCAAGTTCTTCATTTCATAAATATGAATATTCAGAAGGTGTCTATTTTTTTTAAGTTTAATATATCTAAATGTTGCACACTATGAACTACTCATGTAGACTGCAAAAAATATCTTGTGGTGGATGTGAAAGTAAATATGACGCTGACTGAGACAGGTGAGAAATACTCAAAGGCTGGTAACAATGAAGCCAAGGATTTTGTGTCAAGGTGTCTGGTCTTGCTCTGGCAACTGCCCTTCTACCTGGGCCTAGAGTTTCTTAATCCTGCCTTTTTTAGTATGGAAGTGTCAGGTAAGAAATAGATCAGCATAGCCTGGCAAATGTCTTGGCTTTCTTGAAGAGTTTAGTGCATTTGTCAAGTTATCATTTTTGAAGATTAATTTCAAGAGAAGTAAACTGAACAGATAATTATTAAAAGAAGAATTGTGTTCTACTGATGTCTTGTTTACAGTGTGATAAGAGAGACTGGATCTCTTGTACTGCTATATCCATTCTAAAATATAGAAGCTAATTAAAAACTGCAAGGATAAGCTATGTTTTACATTTGGGTCATCATCTTTGCCCTGTGAGAGTGCTTATAGGTGCTATAATCTCCCCAGTGAGAAACAGCTGATGAAGGCAGTTCCATGTTGATTTTTTTCTTTATTTTGTTCCACTTGTCAACATTAGTTTTCGTCTTCAGCACATATCCTAGTTCATTCATCTGAAGCATGGATGTTGTGGCATAAATATATTTTCTGTGTTAGGTGAAGATGTTAACAAAGTATGTCTGTCACTCTGCTGCTACAAGTGAAGCTATCTCTGCCAACGGAAACACATATGTGTAAAAAAAAAAGACTTTATGAGTCATTTAAGGCAGTTCTGAACAAGCAACAGTCGTCTTAAAATTTTACTAAGATGTCTATTGAATTGTTCATCATGCAACCATAAGAGCCATTGTTTTGTGTCATAATTCGGCCCAAATTCTTTATAATTGTCATTATTTCTATTGTGAAGCTACTTATGATATCAACATCAATGTTTTTTGGAGGCTCTGTAGTAATTAAGAGAGGTTCATGCTTGTTTCATCATGTTTCTTGTACAGTGAAGACTATAATAATATTAATGGAACAGTTGTAAATTAATCTTTTCATAAATTAAATTAGAAATAGAAATTTTAACATGGAACTAGTGATATGGTGATTTTTTTTTTTTCTGTGAGTAGCATGTGAGCCTGACAAGTATGGCAGACATTGTGCAGAGACATGTAGCGACTTCTGTGCCAAGAGAATGGATGAACAAAGATCATGTGACCATGTTGATGGTACATGTCTTCATGGATGTGTTAGTGGGTACACAGAACCTACCTGTGTATCTGGTATGTTAGTCTATTTCTATATACTCACATATCAAAAGAACACATTTTATTTTCCACATTATAGTTTAAGGTCTATACTTCTACATCATAGTGGAATGTGGATTATATAAAGATTCAAAATGATCAGAACTATTCTGTGAAAAGCAAAGACAGAAGACCATCAATGCAGAAGCAAAGCTTAAAATTCAATCAAAGTAAAGCTTTTTTCAGTTAAATGAGAAAATAGAAATACTTACATTTCACTACATGTTCATGGTGGTATTTTATTTTATTATAACTTATGAAATGTTTCTGTTCAGTAATATCTGTGGTCAGTGCACTGGTCTCTCATGGCGAAGGTCGGGGGGTTCAAATCCGGCCAGAGGCACCCCAGTCACCCAGCTGTAAAAATGGGTACCCAACTTCTTCTGGAGTTGAGGAAGGAAAGGCAGTCAGGCGTGATACTGACCATATCACCCTCTAGTGTGCTGACAGGTCAAGGAAAATTTGGGCACTAACACCATATCTCTATGTGCCTGTAAGTCATGACAAGATTACATTTACCTTTTTTTTTTTCTTTCTAATATCTGTTTTGAGATTCTCTGACTGTTTCTTCTCATCACATGACGGATTATATGTCCACCTCCTTCTTCTCATCAAATGATGGATTATATGTTCACCTTATTCTTCTCATCACATGATTGACATATGTTCACTTCCTTTTTCTGATCACCCATGAGACTGGTTGTCACTCACTTATGTGCCTTATTTCTCCATTGTTCTTGAAATCAAGCTTATACCAAGTATTTGATTGTTTCTCAACTTACTTTTACTAAAAACAAAAAAGTAGTTCTGTATTAGCTAACTTAGTAGCAATATACATTTGCTTTGCTAGCCCTCATTGGTATAACAGGAGGCTGATTTTTGTTCCACCTGAGTCTTTAAACGTCCTTTGCCTGTGAATTTCTTTCTAACTACGTATTACACATAATTCAGTAAAATAACTGGACACTGTTGTATGGTTAAACCTTGAAAAAAAATCACAAACAAAAACTCTTTTAGATGAGAGAGAAGGAAAATTACAAAATAACTACCTTGTAATTGTTCTTTCTCTCAAGTATAAAAAGTGATTTGTTTATGTGTATATTTTCAAGGTCTAACAATGCAACAGTGCATTCTATTACTTTATTGTGTTAAAGATTCATTATTTCCTAATTGTAAGTGTGGATATATATATATATATATATATATATATATATATACATATATATAAATGATTGATAAGTTCTCAGCATAAAGTATAATGGATTGTTTGTGGACAACAATTTTGGATTATTTCTCAACGCAGTCGCCTTAGAAGTTTATTCACTTAGTCCAGAGATCCTGGAGCATACAGATCCCTTCTTTGTAAAAGACAGCATCTTATCCCAGTAGAAAGTTGTCTACAGCATGAATGACGGGATATCATTATCTGAAGCAAATTTGCCTCCACTGAACTCCTTTTTTAGTTTGGTAAACATTTAATAGTCTGAAGGGGCCAAATCTGGGGAGTAAGGAGGATGTTCAAGAAGCTGGAAGCCGCATTCATGAATGGCAGCCATTGCCACCACCGACTTGTGAACTGGAGCATTGTTTTGCTGATAGATGACTCCTCTCGTCAATTTCCCTCAATGCTTTTCCTTCAGTTTGACACGCATTTGCTTCACAAGATAAGTGTAGTAGGCCCCAGTGATCATTCTGCCCTTTTGAAGATAGCCTACCAATAGAACACCTTCTGAATCCCAAAAGATGGAAGTTATCACTTTGCCTGCAGACAAAACCACCCTTGCTTTCTTTGGAGGTGGGGATCCATTATATTTCAAGTGCTTTGACTGTTCTTTGGTTTCTGTATGAAAATGATGAACCCAAGTCTCATCCATAGTCACAAATTGCTGAAGAATCATTTCAGGATCGTCAGAAAAATGGCTAAGGTTGTCTCTTGACATGTTGAGACGCTGTCGTTTGTGATCAGCTTCAAGAAGTTTCGGGACCCATTGTGCAGAGACCTTTGTCATTTAAAGGTCATTGTGAATAATGGCATGAACACATTCCTGGGTGATGCCCAACACAGTAGCAATATATGCTCAGTTAGTCATCGATTCTCCATGTCATGGATTCTGCCTGTGCTTTCATCGGTGGTTACTGTTCTCGGTCTTCCTGGACGGGGATCATCTTCCAGACTCTCTCTTCCATGTTTGAACTGAGCTGCCCATTTCTTCACTGTGTTGTGTAAGAAGGGGCACTCTCCCCTAGAGTCTCTACCATATCCTCATGGATCTCCATCAATGATAAGTCCTTGACACAGAGGTAGCAAATGACTGCTTAATGAGAAATGTTATCCATTTTTTCAATTTCTGCCACCCCTTATCAATTCAGTAGCCTGTAAAAAAAAAAAAAATTCGTAGCAGTTAATTTCTTGAACCTTTGTGTTTAATCTAACATGAACCTGATCTACGTTTGTACCTAATATCAACTGTATTTTAGCAAGGTAGGAGTATCCCCTATTGAAGGAGAAGTAAGACGCCTCCTTACCTCCGTCAGTCTACAGGACACCCTTGGGCAAGGTGGAGTAACCGTATAGCCCCCCGATCAGGGTGATGTGAAGCCATGGGAGCAGGTGATGGATGGAATGAGAGAGCAGCCGACAGATAATGTTGGTTATGGTCACCATTCTATGATGATAGGCAGATGATCTCAATGTAAGGACAATGGCTACGATCAATGTACTAGTACAATCAATGCCCGGAAGGAAGGCAATGGTAAACTAACTTCTGGAAATATACCAAATAATCCCAATTAGCAACATAGAAAGTCAGATAGGAAAAAAATCTGGTGGTGAGGCCCCCAAGCTAATTGTAACAATGGGAAAGAATGTGAGACAGAGGTCAGTACTAGTAATTGTGATGACGGACAAAATCCTGACGGTGTTACTAAGAAAAACCTCTGCATAAAACTAAAAAGAAAAATAAAAGTAGGAACATGGAATGGAAGAAGTATGTATGGGGGAATGTATCAAGTAATAAGTGACGAGATGAAAAGAATGGGGATACACATTTTTGGAATCTGCGAACATCAATGGAAAGGATCAGGACACTTCAAGAGCGAGAATGATAATATCTTTATATACTCTAGTGGAGAAGTAGAAGGAAAGAACGGAGAGGCTTTTTACTTGGACAAATCAACATCAAAAGCATTACTAAGTTACAGTCCAGTAAGTGATAGAATCCTCACAATCACATATAAGGGCATTCCTAGAAATGTAACAATCATCCAGTTATATGCACCTACAGGAGCAGCAGAAGAAGAGTAAGTAGAATACTTTTATAACACACTGCAAACAATGATAGACCAGGTACGGAAAAATGATACTGTATTAATAATGGGGGATTTTAATGCAAAGATTGGTACAGAAAGAGCAGAAGATGAAGGATATCTTGTAGAGAAATTTAGCATAGGACATAGAAATCAGACAGGTGACAATCTAATTGCATTTTGCTGGAAAATGAGCTAATGATTGCTAACACACTTTTTAAACAACATCCAAGAAGACTTTACACATGGACATCACCTGATGGGAAAATCAAGAATCAAATAGATTACATTTTAGTGCAAAGAAGGTGGAGGTCAAGTATAACATCAGCAAAAACTTCACCAGGTGCTGATTGTGACATGGACCATGAGTTATTAATAGCAGACATGAAGATAAAGATAAAAAAGACAGTTACGGGATCAAGACCACTCCACTTTGATATTACAAAAATACCAGAACAATATGTTATAAAAGTGAAGAACCATTTCGAAATCCTGATGGCTGAATAGGAGAAGATGATACCAGATGATTTGGCTATGCAGGCCAGAGATATCTTAATAACAACAGCTAAAGACATGGTTCCAGTAAAGAAAACACCAAAGAATGGATGGATTACAGCAGGCACACTAGAACTGATAAAACAACATAAAGAAATGAAGACACAATGGAAAGTGACAAACAACAACAAAGGAGAATATAAATCTTTAACAAAAGAAGTATGAAGAAACATGAGAAAAGATAAAAAACAATATGTACAAGATTGTTGTGAAAGAATAGAAGAACATCAGAAGTGTGGAAGAGATAGTGAAATGTTCCAAGAAATGAAGACAATGATGAGAAATGTCACACCTAAGCTAAATGTAATGTGTGACGAGATGGAAAATACCTTGACAGAGACATAGGAAATTCTAGAAAGATGGAAGGAATATGGCAGAGGAATGTATGAAACAACTGACTGTGAAAGCAGAAATCAACAGTGTGAATTATTATTGGAGGAGAAAGAACCCGAACTGACAATAGAAGAAGTTTTATGGGCAATAAAGAATAAGAAAAATGGTAAATCACCAGGATGTGATGAGATAACAGCTGAACTTATTAAAGCAGGAAAAAAGGAATGTGCAACAATCTATCATGCACTATGTAAAAAGATGTGGCATTCAGGTATTTGGCCAAAAGAATGGACAAGAACTGTATTCATACCACTGCCAAAAAAAGGGTTACCTGAAATTATGCACAAACTACAGAATTGTTGTCCTGATCAGTCATGCCAGTAAAATTCTGTTTAAAATCATAATGAGTAGGCGTCGTACGAAAATAGAAGAAGAAATCAGTATGGTCCAAGCTGGTTTCAGGCAAGGAAGAGGATCAAGAGATCATATATTCACTCTAAGATTAATAATAGATAAATGCAGAGAGTTTAATGTGAATCTATATTTATCCTTTATAGACTACTCAAAGGCATTTAATTGTGTACAACACCAGAACATTTGGGAAATAATGCAAAAAAATGGGATTTCCAACACATTTGGTACAACTAACATCACTGCAGTATCTAGACCAACAAGCGGCAGTAAGAATAAATGGTGAAACAACAGCTTGGTTTGACATCTTCTTCTTCTTCCTCGTTTGCATCTACCACCAAGACCGCCCTGTGATCCCACTGAATTTACGCCTGTGGTCCTCATTAAGTCCCGTGAAAACAAGGGGTCCTTCAGGGGTGCATTTTGTTGCCTTACTTATTTTACTTGTATACTGAAAATATAATTAGGAATGTTAGAGAAGATGTAGACAAAGAATATTACGATGCCATAACAATTGGAGGTTATGAAATACCAGAGATTAGATATGCTGATGACACAGTGTTACTGTCCACAACACAAAAAGGAATGGAAAAACTAATTATGTCAGTCCGTAAGACCAGCAAAGAGCAAAACCTCTATCTTAATGCGAAGAAAACTAAGTTGATGACAGCTGACAAAACAAACAAGGCAGCTGAATTATGTGTCAATGAGAAAAATCTGGAAGAAGTGGAGAGTTCTGAATATCTTGGATCACTACTAACTAATAATGGGGATACAATAAGGGAAATTAAAAGGATGACATATATCGCTCTTCAGAAAGTAAAACAACTAAAGAATATGTGGAGAGGAACAGACAGAACTACAAAAATAAGATTTTTAGGGGCATGCATCATTCCCATCACAACATATGCCTGTGAGACCTGGACACTTAAGAAAACAGCTGAGAAATACGTAAATTCCTTTGAATTTAAATGCTAAAGAAGAGTTCTTCAAATATCATGGACACAAAAAAGAACAAATATATCCATACTACAAGAACGTAATATTGATGAGGCTGGCTAGTAAAGAGGTTTAAAGAGAGAAAACTTAAATATTTTAGACACATTGCACGTCATGATAATCTAGAGAAAACCATCTTTGAAGGGTACATAATGGGAAAAAGAAAGAGAGGAAGACCAAAGTGAAGATGGCTGCAAGACATCATTTATGACCTGCAAATGGATGCATCAGCAGCAGTCCATCTTGCTGACAACCGAGAGGCCTACAGGAGTGCTGTTAGGGAGGCAAAGTTCTGCAAGGGACAATGAAATGAATGAATGAATGAATGTTTCAAGTATTTGTACTTTAGGCTGCGAACTTATCAGTCACCCCTTTTGTTTGTGTATATGTATTGTAATTCATAGTTAATGGAATCCTTTTGCTTATGTACCTGGATTCCTAAATACTTGAACTGGCTACAGGAACAATAAAACGGGTGCAGCTTGGTTGAACATAACTATTCATTTTCCATTTTTAATAAACAATTAGCATGTGCTCTGGGTACATATGGTCAAGGATGTAGAAGTACCTGCAGTGAGTTCTGTGAACATGATGAATCAGAAAGTAGATCATGTGACCCAGTTAGTGGTACTTGTTTCAATGGATGTGTGAGTGGATACCAGGGAGCAACATGCAATTTGTGTAAGTTCTTGGTTAAATAGTTCTATCTAGATATCTTAACATTGAAAACACTTTAGTATTTATAATGAGTACTGTTAATGCTGTGGAAATAAATTATGCCCCTTGGCTTTGATTATCCCAAATTTGATACTAAAGGATAATTACATTTTATATATTCAATAACTAACTGTTATCAATGCTTATCTCTAATCATAATAACTGACACAAGTTTCATTTACATTTAAAATAATAATAATAATCATGTAACATCTTACATCCCTCCAATGCATTTAAACATAACATAGGACTCACAAGGTAGTTAGCCAAGTTTTTCCTGTTTTCGATGAGCTTTTCAAACTCATCAAGGGATGTTTTGCCCACTAAACTGGCTTCCCTTAACAATATCCTTTTTAGAGTTTCATGTGGTCGACCTCTTTTTTCTTCCACATGTTGTGTTCCACTTGATAGTTTGTTTTGGGATTCTCTGGCTGTTTCTTCTCATCAAGTGACTAACATATGTCCATCTACTTTTCCTGATCACCCATGAGACTGGTTGTTGTTCAGTCATGTGCCTTATCTCTGAGTTGCTCCTGAATTCCACTTTATACCAAATATTTTCTTTTAGCATTAGTTTTCAAAAGAGTCTAATTGTTTGTCTGTATCTCTAGTTGTTTTCCAGCTTTCACATGCTTAAATGAGGGTGGATGTCACATTTGAATTGAATAGTCTTAGCTTGGTTTTTGTGATTATAACCTTTGATTGCCATATGTTCTCAAGATTCTTGAAGGTCAATGCTGCTTTTGCAGTTCTAATTATTTCTGGTGTTACCATCCTGGTCTATGTAGCTGCTGATGTATGCACATTGTTGTATTTCGTCAACAGCTGTTCCTTCTACTTATATTTTTCCTTCTGGATTAATGGGAAGTTCAATTATTTTTGTTTTTTCATTGTTAATTTCAAGTCCTTTTGTATTAGCCAATGAAAATACGGTATGTGCTTATTCTTGCATTGAATTCACATTGTCACTGATAAGAATTATGCCATCTGTAAAATCAAGATCTTCTAGTTAGGTGCCATGAAACTAACCAATGCCTATTTTACCTGTGCAGCACTTTTTCATTATGAAGTCTCTGGCACTTTCAAAAGGCAAGGGAGATAATATACATCCTTGTTTCACGTCTGTTTCAGTCTAGAACTGATTGTTTATTCCTTCATCTGTCTTGACTGCACAAATATATCCAGTGTAGATATCTTTAATGATGTTGACAATATTAGATGGCATATAATCCATATAGTCTTAAAATTATACACATTGTATATCTGTATATACACTATCAAATGCCTTTTTAAAGTCTATGAAGTTCAGGATTAACGGTTTTTTGCTTTTCAGTACTTTCTTCTAGTATTATTCTTAGAATAAAGATCTGGTCGAGACAGCTTCTCCCTTTTCAAAATCCTGCTTGTTCTTCTCTCATTGCAGTATCCACTATATCCTTAATTCAATTCAGAATGACTTTGCAAAATAATTTTGACACAGTTGATAGAAAGGTTAATCCTCTCCAATTATTGCAGTCACTATGGTTGGTTTTTGTTTTTGTTGATATATTAACAATGATTCATTTTTTCCATTTAGAAGGGATCTTTTCTTCTTTCAAATCTTTATTAAATATTCTCTGTAGGTAGCTCATGTTGTAAACACATAGTAGTGCTGGTTATCCACTTTTTAATATATGGGGAGAATTAGTTATACACTATTCTAATTCTATTCTGCTTATTATGCCTGATCATTTCATATCTGACTTCTCAGCCCTATATTTCACTAGTATTATGCATTAGTGACTCTAAGCTTAAACCTACATTGTAATTTGACTCCATAGTATTAACCAGTGCATCAACGACAGACAGTCAAGAGTTTTCTCTTTCAAACAGTATTTCATCATTGCTTCATTGTCAGTTTTTGTGCCTCCTTGGAGTCTGGTGGGTGTCTGTTTTTGTCTGCTTGGTGTCTGCTTACTATACACTTACAGACCAACTCCCCCAGGTATGTCCAATCACTCAAAGCCAATACAAATAGCAGCTGTGTAGATTATGATGGCTTTAATTTGATGCAAGTGGTAACATAATGGCACTGATGATGAGTGGAAAACAGTGGCAGTGACAATTCTAAATAACATGACATAACATTACTCCAGCAAGACAATATGTATGATTCCAGGCGTCTACTAACGTCAAGAAGACTTTGGCACAAACAGAATCCTACTACATATTAGATTCACTATTCTATACTACAAAAACGACAGCTGACAATTAAGATCCAGACTAAGTTCCTACATTACAAAACTACGTCCTACTCTAACAAACACAATCTAAGACTCTGACCTAAAGTCTAATCTGTCAGTCTTGATCATCTGATCAGTCTCTACTTCCACGAGCTCCATGGCCAAGCCCGTGGTATGCAAACACTAAATTAAGAGAGACTGAAACAGTTAAAAATCAGCGAGACATAACTTTGGTTTTACCCAACTTTTAGATTCCAAAATGACTTACCTATCTTTCTATGTTTAAAAATCCCATATACTATTATAGTTGTCACTGCTGATAGCTTTTAACATTTCAGCTGTTATTTCCTCTTCACCTGCAGCTTTGTTGTTAGCCATTAGATTTACTGCTGTTTATATTCATTCAGTGTAACTTCATCTAAATTGACATTTAGTTGTGGGGTTGATAAGTTAGTTAACAGTTTATCAATTCTTTTTTGGTGTGGTCAATTAAGTATTTCTTGGAAGCGTTTGGCTCATCTTTGATTTTGGTCTTTACTTGATGCTAATATGGTACCAGTTTTGCTAATGATTGGTCTTTCTTTGGATGTAATAGTATCCGTTAGCCTCTTTTGTATGTTATATAGATGTGTGCTGTCTCCTGTAATAATATAACAACTACAGTATTAAACAAAAGAATACAAAGCTAGAAAGTAACAAGTTTTTCTTGTCAGCAAAAGAATAACATTATAACAGGAGAGAGAGTCTTGGCAACATAAAATGACCGACTATAGTGGCATTAATTTTACATTGTTGACAAATAGAGGCAGAGTATACAAGTGAACATTCAGATTAAAGCATATGGAGGAAAGTATATTTGAAATGTTTAGATTTCTAACTGCTTTAAAACATTAAAAAATTTCATTTGCTGATTTTATATATTTTGTAATTCACATTATACATATATCTGTGTCAAACAGATCGTGCTTATATATTGTGTGTATGTGGTTGTTGAATGCATGTATGTGTGTGATGTATTTGTCTGTTTGTGTGTATATTGTTGAATGTGTCAGTGTGTATGTCTTTGTTGGGTGTATGCATTGCATTTTGTGTATATGTGTATATATGTATATATGTGTGTGCAAAAAATGAGCATATTCTAAAAGAACTAAAATATAGCAACCATTGTAACAATTTTGCATATGACCAGCTTGCGAACCTGAATATTATGGCCAAGAATGCAGACATGTCTGTAGTGAGTTTTGTTCGAAGAGCAAAGACAATGAGAGGTCATGTGATCTTGTTAATGGCACTTGTCTACATGGATGTGTGAGCGGTTATGAGGGTGAAAAGTGCATGATGAGTAAGTATCTAAAGCAATATCCATACTTTTTTGTTTGTTTTGGATAATATCAACTGAATAGTGTTCTTGTCCCATTTTGTTCCCTTTTAGTACAGCAAAAGATTTTGCATTAATACTTGTTATCAGCATTTAATTTCCCTAGGGTATTGTTTTTATAATTTGAACTTTGTAAATGTGGAAGAGTTTACATTATGGGTGCTAGTAATTAGTGTGCCTGTCTCTCATAGTGAAGGCACTGGTACAAATCTTGGGGCACATTACCTGCACTCAGCTGTAGAAAGAGATACATTGCTGCTGCTCTTGGAGATTGAGAAGGAAAGTCGGGTGTGATGCTGACCACATCACCTTGTAGTGTGGCAAAGGAAAATGTAATCAACTAACACTATATACTTAATAAGGCATCTGAATGACAAAGTGTGCTTAACTTTACACCTCAAGCTTGAGCTGTACAGAATTCAAGAGAAAGAGATGAAAATGAGAGGGAGAAAGCTGCTTCTCTGGTTCACTGACAATCACTTTTAGTACATCAGAATATGAAAGGATCACCAAAACTGTCATATTGTTTGCCTAGTCAGTGTTTGAAGAGAAGACCAAGTCAGTTATTTTGTTTGTTTCAGTCTTTACTGTTCTAATCTTTCTGCTTTGTGATTGTCTGTTGCCAATGTCAACATAAACGTATATACTGTGCTAGTTTCCAAGTTTGTTTTGGGAGTGCACAAGAAGGTTGGGGGTTCTTTGAGGTTTAGTGATTGATTTTAACCCCAGAGGAATCTCCACAGAGTGCACAGGAAGGTTGGGGGTCTTTGAGGTTTAGTGATTGATTTTAACTCCAGAAGAATCTCCACAGAGTGCACAGGAAGGTTGGGGGTCTTTGAGGTTTAGTGAATGATTTTAACCCCAGAAGAATCTCCACAGGGTGTACATACTGGCTGTTTTTTTAAGGTATAATGATAATAATAATAATAATAATAATAATAATAATAATAATAATAATAATAATAATAATAATAATAATAATAATAGCATTATTAATAGTAACAGATTGAAAAAAATATATATACTTTATCATGATTGGAACCCACTTTTCTCAGATAATAAATCAATGTTCAAGACACTGCCACATACTGCTGTATGATATTCACAAACGATTAATTCTGTGGTCAGAAAAAAATTAACTGAATGCAGGAAATATTTTTTTTTTGCATGTGACTAATACAAGCTGCTGCTAAAGACAAAAACTAACAGTCTACAAACACTTTTGGATTGCTAAAATCTTGACACAAGACTTAAATTCTAACATCTTGACACAGTACTGGACTTCTGAAATCAATTAGTCCATAAAATCTTTGACAAAGATTAAAACAGTAAAGATCTGTTATCATCACACTTGTGACTAATACATTTATGCTCTGCTCTCATCAGTGGAAGTAAAAAATCCAGATTATGAACATACTCTATGACAAAAGAGAGAAACTAATGAACAGAAACAAGGGGCCAAAGCTCATGATTATTAAGCAGACAAGTTGAGTCCATATTGACTTGGCCATTACCACTAGGTTTAGAAAAAATAATGAAAAGCACCTGTGAAGAGGTATGACATATGACACAAAAATGAAGATGAAGAAAAAAGGCACCTTTAAGAGACAACATGACACATTCAATAACAAGACTGTAACTTGTAAATCACTTCTTACATTTTACATCCTTCCCATGCTGTTAAACATCATATAGATCTCACATGGTAGTGTGTCAAGATTTCCTGTTTTCGGAGAGCTTTTCAAACTCATCAAGGGATGTTGTGCCCACTAAACTTGCCTCTCTTAACAATGTCCTCTTGAGAGTTTCACATGCTTGACCTCTTTTTCTTTGGCCTTTTGTGCTCCACCTGATAGCTTGTTTTGGGAATCTCTGGTTATTTCTTCTCAGCACATGACTGACATATGTCCATTTTCTTTTTCTGATCACACATGAGACAAGTTGTGGTTTGCTCATCTGACTTATTTCTGTTCTGTTCTTGAATTCGTTTCACTTTTTATTGAGTATTTTCCTTAGGCATTTGTTTTCAAAAGAGTCTAATTTGTTGTCTATTTCTGTAGTTGTTTTCCAGCTTTCATATGCATAAATAAGAGTGGATATTACATTTGAATTGAATAATCTTAACTTGGTTTTTTCCTTTCTGGTATCACCATCCTGGTCTATGTAGTTGCTGAGATATGCAAAATGGTTTACTTCTTAAACAGCTGTTCCTTCTATGTATAGTTTTTGTAAATCACTAGGTTTTAAACAAAAGCATATCAACTATGAAAATTTCACTAATATTAATTATTTCTGTTTCATAATCCTTCCGAACATGTGTATGTTCATTACTCTCATAGAACTACAAGGTATGTTTACTTTTATTTATGCTGCTATTGTTATTGTTGTTATCAGATTTATATTTACTCAGAAAGCTGTTAAAAATATGCATTGTGTGATAAATATTCTCAATATATTTAAACACTGATTTTATGAAATATGTGTTCTTATTTCTTTCTTCTATACATGAGCAGTTTGTGAACCTGGGACACATGGCCCTGGATGTAGCTTCACCTGCAGTGAGTTCTGTATCAAGAACACAAGTGATGAAAGGTCATGCGATCATACTAATGGGACTTGTTTAGGTGGATGTATGAGCGGTTACAAGGAGCATGACTGCTTGTCAAGTAATCTTTATTTGTTAAATTTTCTTAGTTTTCTATATATATGATATAAATTAAACAGTTAAAGGTAGTTCTTCTTTGTACTGTTAAATACATTTTTGCTGTTGTTCTATATTTTAACATTATTATTATTACTGCATATATGTCCACTGTTTCTAATTCACTCACTCAGTTACATTGTGGTTGCTAGAAAATAAGAAAATAATGACATTTAAGATGTAATTGATTGGCTTGTAAAATCATGAGCTTTATTTATCCATCAGCCTAGCATTGGTCCAAGGAATCATTCATATACAGTGCAAGAGGTAATCCTTTACTTCCAAACAATGAACCAAATCATGTATGTATTGCACGGAAATGAACTGAACATTGCCAGAAGATGCAATGCTGATGATCTATCAGAAAGTGGTTATTTTTATGAAATGTTTCAAGACTTTATTATTATTATCATTGTTGTTGTTGTTGTTTTTGCCATTACTGTTACTATCACTACTTAACATATCTTCAGTTTGTGCTCCTGGTTATTATGGTCAAAACTGCACATATGCCTGCAGTGAGTTCTGCCTGGTTGGTCAGGGAACTGACAGGTCATGTGACCATGTTAATGGCACCTGTCTCCATGGTTGTATGAGTGGTTATGAGGGTGAAAAGTGCATGACAGGTAATAATGTTTATTTATTACACTTAGTCTCTTCAAGTTTTAATACTGTATATTTATCACACATTTCAAGTAGCTAAACAGTTATTCTTGTAATTATTGTTTGGAACATATTTTCTCAGCACTTGAGAGCTTTCATATAAATTCACGTCCACAGTTATATGCCATTAATTATCAGCATGATTTAAAGCACTTGCGAAGATAACAAAAACCTTGTGGACAATACAAGAATATATATTAAAAAAATAACTGATAAAATGAGAAGAGAAAAAAATGAAAGGAAAAGAAAGAAAGACTGTTGAAAGAAAAAAGTAAGGCCCTTTATTAGACGTCAATTATTTCCTTTGCAAAATAAAATGTAATGTCCAGATCAAAAACTCAGTACTAAACACAGGCCCAAGGTCTTGACACAGAAATGAGTGCAGGCATACATTTAACTTACACAGTAATTCAACTTTGATATTCCAGAAGAACAAATCAGAATGAGTAGTTATCATTTAGTAATATTTTTTTAAAAAGACATTCAAAAGGATCGCAGGAGGGTAAGAGCACCAATAAGTGGACAAGAGACAAATATAAAGAAAGGGATCACAGGAGAGTAAGAGCACCAATAATTGGACATGAGACAATTATAAAAAAAGAACATGATAAATAAAAAATTGAAGCCAGCAGCATTCCAGAAAGATTCACTGGTGATTCCTGTCCACATAATTTAAGACTGGAACACAGAACTGTATAAACCATAAGCTGTATTAAAAACAAATTGAGGGGCATCATTAACTTCCTACAGTAAGATTTCTTGACTTAATCTTACATCCCTCCTGTGCCGTTAAAATCCATATAGGGCTTGCATAGTGTTTGAAAATTTTTCCTGTTCTCAGGGAGTCTTTAAACCTCATCAAGGGATGTTATGCCCACTAAACTGGCCTCTCTTAACAATGTCCTCTTTAGAGTTTCACGTGGTCGACCTCTTTTTCATCGGCCTTTTGTGTTCCACTTGATAATTTGTTTTGGTATTCTCTGATTATTTCTTATCATCGCATGACTGACATATGCCCATTTTCTTTTTCTGATCACCCATGAGACAAGTTGTGGTTTGCTCATCTGATTTATCTCTGTGGTGTGCGTGAATTCGTTCCACTTTTTACCAAGTATTTTCTTGGGCATTTGTTTTCAAAAGAGTATAATTTGTTGTCTGTTTGTTTAGTTGTTTTCCAGCTTTCACATGCATAAATGAGGGCATATATTACATATGAATTGAATAATCTTAACTTGGTTTTTGTGCTTATAACTTTTGAATTCCATATGTTTCAAAATTCTCAAGAAGGTCAATGCTGCTTTTGCAATTCTAACTTCCTTTCTGGTGCCACCATCCTGGTCTATGTAGCTGCTGAGATATGCAAAATGATTTACTTCATCAACAACTGTTACTTCTATGTATAGTTTTCCTTCTTGATTAATGAGAAGTTCATTGTTTTTGTTTTGTCTTTGTTAATTTCGAGACCTATTTTGCTAGCCAAGGAAGACAAGGAATCTGTTTTTTCCTTAATCAATTTCACATTGTCACTGATAAAAGTTATGTCATCTGCAAAATCAAGATCTTCTATTTGGGTCCCATGCCAGTTTTACCTGTACAGCATCTTTTCATTATAAAGTCTATGGCTATTCCAAAAAGCAATGGAAATAATATATATCCTTGTTTCATGCCTGTTTCAATCTGAAACCATTTGCTCATTCCTTCTTCTGTCTTGACCACACAAACATATCCTTTGTAGAGATATCTAATGGTATTGACAGTTTTAGAAGGTATTTCATATAGTCTTAAAATTTTCCACAATGAATCTCTGTGTATGCTATCAAATGCTTTTTTAAAGTCTATGAAGTTCAGTATTAATGGTTTCTGTTTTTCAGTATGTTCTTCAAGTATTATTCTTAAAGTTCTTGACTAGACAAATATTATTGTAAGAAGATACCATGATCAACAAGGCGGTCCTTCTTTCCAGGCTAAGATTATAGTCTAGAAACCCTCACCACATGTCCGTGGTACAATTATCTGGCAGCACCATGTGGTGTAGTAAAAAAAAAAATAATAAACATAGAAAAGAGATAAGAAGAAGAAGAATTTTGTTTCTGGTTTATTATTTTTTTTATTTATATTGTGTATTTCAGACATATTAAAAATAACATGATAATCATTTAGTTACAAGTATAAATGTTGATACAGTCAAATATCT
Source organism: Achatina immaculata (assembly GCA_009760885.1). Lineage (NCBI taxonomy): Eukaryota > Metazoa > Mollusca > Gastropoda > Stylommatophora > Achatinidae > Lissachatina > Lissachatina immaculata. Next base: position 29,927,135 of record CM019721.1, on the reverse strand, counting down.
ACATTTCTTTGGAATATGAGCAGCCTGTAAATCTGGAACATACGGTCCTGACTGTAGCCTCACCTGTAGTGAGTTCTGTATCAAAGATACAAGTGATGAAAGGTCATGTGACCATACTAATGGAACTTGTTTACTTGGCTGTATAAGCGGGTACCGGGAACATGACTGTCTCTCAGGTAAAACTTATTTTAACAATTTTTATTTTCTGTATTTTTTAAGGTTGTTTGTGTTTGTGCATAATGTCATCAAGACAAGAACAGAGAATGGACATGAGTTGTTATTGCCTTCATCTGAGTCAATGACACGCGATATAGGTTTCCACTTAGCAAGTCAGAAGTAATATAATATGGCTGTATAGTTTATGCAGTGAATTGTCTTCAGAGATCTACATCATAAACAAAAACATGAGAAACACTGGTCCAAACATCTGGGATTAGATCACATCTGATTGGATGTGGAAATAATGGTCAACAACAACAAACAACCTTGATCAAGACTATAACACAGCCTTGCTGCTCAGATTTCCATGACATTTCATCTTCCAATAAACCAACAAGAGAGAAACTGACATATTTCCAATAATGATGAGATGGATGATGCTTTAAATCCTTATTAGCTTTCTGACATGCTGATTATCACTTTAAACATATCCATGTTGCTTATTATCATGCTGCCATTTGATATAAATGTGTCGGTGTCAAATGTATCTGCTGACCAAAAGGTCTTAGATTTGATTCCTAAACAGAGCAGAATTTTTCTTGAAGAGGCTAGAAATGAGGTTTACACAGAGTCATGATAATGAATGTTTCTGTAGGAAAGCACAAAGACAGCTAGGACTGAAGCTGGACTCCCTATCTTAGAATTGTGTTCCATAGAATGTGAATACATTAATAGTTCACATATGTACAAATGCAGAGGTACATTGTTTTTAAATGATTTGATAGACATGTCATTAAAGAAGTGAAAAATGATTCAATTAGTACTTTATCCTAAACATATGCAAGACTTCTTGTCTAGCTAAATTCTAATATAGAAAAAATAACTCACTGCTTTATCAAATGCTCCATTATGTTATAGTTTGTTAAGTTTCTGATATGGTATGCCACTACAGGTAATATAATATTAGTCCAGCTAAGAAGAGATAGGTGCTGTGGTGGTGTAATGGTTAGTGCATCTGCCTGCTGATGAGATGGTCCCTGGTTCTATTCCGCACTTTTGCAGAACTCTTTTTGGACCAGTCAGGGTCAAACCAGCCTCAAGAAATGGGTACCTCATTCTTCTTTGTGAAAACAGAGGCAGTGAAGCGGGGCATCCCTACTTCAAATGCTGTACTGACCTAGGAATGTGAAAGCACCAGCACTTACACACCTCAGTAGCATCCAAATGACATGAGATTTAGATTTTTAAAATAGATCAGTGTACTTAATTACAAAGAAATAATTACAAAGAAATAATTACAAAGCAATAATTACAAAGCAATAATTACACAGCAAACTTTTATTCAAGCGGAAACAAGCTAAACTATTTCTTATTATAATTATTCATTTACAATGCAATGATGAGCTACATATTTGTTCTTTCTTTTCATGCGTGAGCAGCCTGCAAACCAGGAATGCATGGCCAGGACTGTAAATTCACATGCAGTGAGTTTTGTATCACTAATGACAGCAGCATAAGGTCATGTGATCACACTGATGGCAGATGTCTGTATGGATGTGTGAGTGGTTATGAGGGACTGCTTTGTTTGTCACGTAAGTTACTTTTAATGAATTTTAGTTTACAGAAGAATAACTTGAGGCTCAGTGCTTTTTTTTTTTTAAGCTGATTTCACAAAAAAAACACAATCAGTCCCAATCAGTTTGTTACAAATAGTCTGATTTTACATGAGGACTGTTTTTTTTAATAAATAAATGATCATGTACATTTATTTCAAAGGGAGAATTATTATTTACAAAGGAATATTACGCATGCCTGAGTAATCACTATATTAATCCTTTTCTCTAGATTAATGTATACCAGTAGTAGCAAAGCATTTGTTGCCATGCTAAACAGCAAAAAACACAGTTCTGTTTCCTCAAAAATCACAAAACTGGTGAGCCAGTTCAGTGTTGCTTCATGCTAGTTAAGGAAATATCATGTCATTCCCACATACCTCTACAAACTTGTCATGAATGTCTCTATAAATGGTATGTGTGCGCGCGCACACACACACACACACACACACACACATGCACACGTCCATGCACTCGTGTGCGCACACACACACATATATAGAGCAGATAAGCTGTAACTTTCACATGTGACAACTTGTATCATCTTCTTCTGAATTCAGTTTTATATGCTCAGCTTTCTAAACAGGGAGCTGGGTCACCTTCATGAATCTCACTGTCAGCATGAGGTCTTCATGAGAACCACAGAGTTTCTCCTCCATGCTTCTCTCTCAGGGCCATATCCTTGGGTCTGATGTCTCTGTATGCAATGCAGGTCTGGAATATGTGTTCTCGAGTCTTGAGGCCATTTTGGCTTGTGCACTGGACTGTTGGCACAGCTTTATCTTGTGGAGATGAGCGTTTAATCTGTGGTGTGGACTTGGTTCAGTTTTAGAAGTTATAGACTCTTGAAACATTGACCCAGTTATATAATTTATATACCATACTTGCATTAAAGTGAAATAAACTCCTGTATACAGCACTTACATTAGTTTATTGCAGACTATGATATAACACAGCAAGTGGCTAAGATAGCACATAATCATTTTTTTATGAAATAAAAAAATGCACATACGTTTGATTTAAAAATGTTAGCTCACTATGCAATGTGTTGTAACGTATTGCATCAACTTTCTTTAGTAGTTATAACACTGATCAGTGAGCAGATGAGTTTCGTTCAACAAATGGACAGTGATGAATGAAATTAAATATTATGCCACTTTTATAACAATTGATTGGTTTGATAAACAGAAACGAATAAGCAGTCGAAAATATTAACAGAGGCTGGAAAAATGAAAATAAGTATGTTGTGCACTTGACACAGTAAATAGGAAATTCAGTTTTCAGATTTTTAAAAAACAAATTATAATTATAGGCTAGAACACTTGCATAATTGACTCTTCTTTAATGAGAATGATATTTTAGCTTTTCTTATACACTTATTATGAGTACTTAAATAATTTATTTACTAACAGAATTATTAATGAGTGTTCTTCAAATTAAATTGTTAATAAGCACTGTAACAGTGGGTAGTTAACTGAATTCTCAGTTAAGCATTTTCCTTACTTGAACAGCATGCAAACCTGGAGCATATGGCATGGGCTGCACAAGTATCTGCAGTGATTTCTGTGCTGAGAACAATAATGATGAAAGATCGTGTGACCATATTAATGGCACGTGCCTTCAAGGATGCATTGTAGGTTATGAGGAGCCACTCTGCATGTCCTGTAAGTTAACTGTCACACATATTAGTGGCATAATCTAGTTACAACAAATTTGTATGCAGCAATGTTAAAATCTGAACTGTTCATAAAGAGTTATCACTAAAAAAAAATAGAATACAATTACAAAGTGCAGCATAGGTTAGACTGTTAATATGTAACATGAGGGAAAATGTAATTTGATTATTATAGGATACTAATCAACCTGTAAACTGTTCTGCTGTAGTCTGGACATGCAGATTTGCTTGCTTCATCTTCTCTCATGATTAAAATCATACAAGCTACAACTTCTTCAGAAGGAGCTGGTGCTTTTCAGTTTCATCCCTGGTGAGTAAATTATTTTTTCTTATAGTTCATTAGTTGTTTATTAATTAGTGCATACAAGCTTTTTTAGTAACAATCTCCCTCTCTTTGAACCTTAAGTACCCAGGGCACATGGGGCATCTACAAGGGTTTTCCACAAATGCCTGTCCTTTGCCTTTATTTCCCACTCTTGCCCAGGTGAGCCCTCTATTGCTCAACATCATCTCTGTTGTTCTTCTCCATGTCTCTTGTGGTCTACCATTACATCTTTATAAGGCCAATTTTCCATTCCTTTGTAGCTTTTTCTAGATCCCAAATTCGTTGTAGTATCCGGCAGAGTTGTTTTGGTATTTCTGTTTTTATGCTTTCAACATCTCACCAGTCACTTCATCTTCACCTAGTGCCCTGTCTGATTTTAGCTTCTTTATTGCTTCCTTTACTTCACTTATTGTTATTGGTCCTGTATTGATGTTTAGTTCCGTTTTTGCTTCATGTATGACTACTGTTTGTGCTGTTTGTGTTCTGTTTAGTAGGGTGTTAAAGTGTTCCCTCCATCTTTCAATTTTTTTTCTTTCTCCACTGATTATTTGTCCCTTATGTGTCCTAACTGCACTCTCACATCTTGTGCTGAAGTTACCTGTCATCTGCTTTGTTATTTTGTATATAGTTTTTATGCCATTTGCATATGTTGCTTTCTCTGCTGCTTCTGCTAAGTTGTCATAGTATTGACGTTTATCTTGATGACATGATTCCTTCACTTCTTTGTCTTTTTGTGCATAATTAGTAAAAACTTGTGTTTTAGCCTTTGTGATTTGGTGTTCAGTAATTTTTTCTTGATTTCCTTTCTTTGCTCTATCTTTTCACATGCGGTCTTTCTTATCCATTTTTCTTTTCTCTGTTTTCAATATCCCAGCACCTCTTTTTCTGTTTCCCATAGTGTTTTATGGAACTTTAGTATGGACATTTCTGCTTTGTCTTGTAGGACACTGAAGCGGTTCTTAAGTACTATTGATAATTCATTTCTTGTTTTGCTGTATCAAAATGTGCCTTTCTGTGTTCTCTGATTTTGGCTAGCCTTAATTTTAATTTTATTTTTGCTACTAGAAGGTTGTGATCACTTCCTACATCTGCTCCTTTCCTTGCTCTCACATCTTGTAGATTTTTCCATTTGTTGTTTATCAGAATGTGATCAATTTGGTTTTCTGTGGTTTTATCTGGGGACCTCCAAATCACTTTATGGATGTTTTTATGTTGGAAAATTGTCCCTCCGATGATCATCATGTTCTCTTCACAGAAACTGCAGTCTTTCTCCATTTTCATTTATTTCTCTGATTCATTCTCTTCCCATGATTCTTCTTCTATCTTCACTCCCCTCACCTACTTTTGCATTGAAGTCGCCCAAGATGAGTAGCATATCATGCTTGGGTATTGTTTCTACTGTGGCTTGGAGACTGTTGTAAAAATCTTCTTTTAATTCATCTGCAGCTGCTTTTGTTGGTGCATAACAATCTATAATAGAAAGCTTCATGAATCTATAGTTGAAGTATGCATATAAAAATCTCTCATTTATAGGGGTCCATTTCAGCAATGCTCTTGATAATTCTTTTGTAATAATCAATGCTACCCCTACTTCATGATTATCTTTTTACTTTACCATATTATTGTATCTTCTCTGTGCTGTGTTCTTAATTTCCTTCTGCCTTGTCCTGTCCATCTTGCCTCTGTAGTAACAATAGGCTGTGCTAATTTCTGATTTGTACATGTACTAAAAAGGATTGAAAAACTAATTATATCAGTCCATAAGAACAGTGAAGAGCAAAACCTCTATCTTAATGCGAATAAAACTAAATTGATGACCACTGACAAAACAAAAAAGGCAGCTGAAATATGTATCAATGAGGAAAAACTGGAAGAAGTGGAGAGTTTTGAATATCTTGGATCACTACTAACTAATAACGGAGATACAATGAGGGAAATTAAAAGGAGGACATCTATCGCTCTTCAGAAAGTAAAACAACTAAAGAATTTGTAGAGAGGAGCAGACAGAACCACAAAAATAAAATTGTTAAGGGCATGCATCTTTCCCATTACAATATATGCCTATGAGACCTGGACACTTAAAAAAACAGCTGATAAATACATACATGCCTTTGAATATAAATACTACAGAAGAGTTATTCAAATATCATGGACACAAAAAAGAACAAATATATCCATACTACAAGAACTTAATATTAAAGAAGGCTGGCTAGTAAAGAGGATTAAAGTGAGACAACTTAAATATTTTGGACACATTAAACGTCATGACAATCTAGAGAAAACTGTCATGGAAAGGTACATAATGGGAAAAAGCAAGAGAGAAAGACCAAGGCTAAGTTGGCTGCAAGACATCATTGATGATCGTTAAATGGATGCATCAGCAGCAGGCCATCTTGCTCACAACCGAGAGACCTATAGGAGAGCTGTTAGGGAGGCAAAGTTCCGCAAGGGAGATGCAAATTATTGAATGAATGAATGAAGATGTACTAAACTTTTGATTGTTATTTGAATAACGAGAGAGTGGGACACATTGAAGTGACTGATTTGGGGGATGTTGTAACATTGTTAATTATGCCCCAGTAGAATTTGGTGACTAAGCTTTGTCATGTAACCAACTTAAACTGTAACTGCAACTGTAAAAAAAAGGGGCTTAGCTCTGTTGCTGTTCCTGGGAAGCAGCACCATGACACTAAGGCCCTGCCTATACGTGTTCAGCCTTTGACATCAGGATTTCCTTCAGTGTTTTTAGGGAGATGACTCCAGTGTTGTGTTAACTTAGTGCTGCCTGTGATATAGCATTTAGTTGGGATTTGCAACCACTGCCCATGTTTGTGATAGGTACTTTGGATGAAGTTGCTTTGCATTTTCTCATTGAGATGTTGCTTGATGGATTTGTATACATCTGATTTTTCCAGTTTGATGAGGCTTTCTGGTTTGGACCTTGGTGATACCTGGTCAACTTTGTTGTTTCTGTTGACTCCGCATGGCCTGGATAGTACATCAGTGTGACTTTTATGTGTGGGATTTATTAATTATTTCTTGCCATTCGCTCTAATGACTTTTTATTCTACTTTCCTTAACAGATTTTGAGAGTCAGTAATGATGGTGATGCTAAACCAACCTAAACTACGGTGTGCGTATTGAAAAGCAGAGTGAACATACAGACTTAATTATATTTTTTTCAGAAATTAAAAATTGTTGGACATTATCAAAGAGAAACTTAAAGAGGGAGATCTGGTCCAGAACATTTTGAAGCTTCTGCTGTGCTTAAACAAAACCATATCCTTGCAAGGAAAGGAACATGATCAATAGGAAGACTTGTTTCATCTGAAAAAAGACACTCTGGTAACCCTAGGGAAATTCAGTTCCACCAAAGTTTAGTTTTCTATAAAAGAAAACTACAGAAACCACTTCATTACTGATGCTGCTCCTGCAGCTGCAAGAATAGCAAGAAAGCATTCCTGAATAAACATTTTATATATTTTGCTTGTCCAACTTCAAACAGTCCAGTCTTTTTCAATCATCTTACGTCTTTCATCGTTCGCGGGCTATTAAACATCACGCTGGGCTTGCATGGTAGTTTCCCAAGATTTCCTGTTTTTGGCAAGCTTTTCAACCTTGTCAAGGGATGTTATTCCCATTAAACTGTCCTCTCCTAACAATGTCCTCTTTAGAGTTTCATGTGCTTGACCTCTTTTTCCTCAGCCTTTTGTGTTCCACTTGATTGCTTGTTTTGGGATTCTCTGATCATTTCCTCTCATCACGTGACCAATATATGTCCATCTCTTTTTCCTGGTAACCCATGAGACTGGTTGTTGTTCAATCATCTGTCTTATCTCTGCACTGTTCTTGAATTCATTTCACTTTATACTGAGTATTTTCCTGAGGCATTTGTTTTCAGAATAGTATAATTCACTGTCTATTTCTTTAGTTGTTTTCCAGCTTTTGAATGCTTAAAAAAGGGTGGATATTACATTTGAATTGACTAGTCTTAACTTAGTTTTTGTGCTTATAACTTTGGAATGCCATATTCTTTAAGAATCTTGAAGATTGATGTTGCTTTTTCAATTCTAACTTCCTGTCTGGTGTCACCATCCTGGTCTACATAGCTGCTGAGATATGCAAATTGGTTTACTTCATCAACAGCTGTTCATTCTACGTACATTTTTCTTCACGTTTAATGAGCCAGTTTCATTATTTTTGTTTTTATTTGTTAATGTCAAGTCCTATTTTACTACCCATTGAAGACAGGGTATCTGTTTTTCCTTGTATTGTCACTGATAAGAGTTATGTCATCTGCAAAATCAAAATCTTCCAGTTGGGTCTCATGTACCCAATCAATGCTCATTTTACCTGTTCATCATTTTTTTCATTATGAAGTCTATAGCAATTTAAAAAAAACAAGGGAGATAATATACATCCTTATTTCACGCCTACATCACCATTAATATGCCAGAATCATGGCATCAGCTGAAAACTATAACTCAAAAAGGGATGTGCCACCACAGCACTAACCACAGCCGAATACAGCAGCTAACTTAATCAATTAAATCTTCCAGGTCTAAGAGAATAGGTTGAATTCTCAGACAACATATTGTGCTAATGTTGCAACACATATATGCACATAATAAAAAAATAACACCCAGGATGATAAACCACCACAGATATGGTTGCACTTCAACAAAGGCCTGTTGTGCTACAATGAATCGATGAACTTTAATAACAGCAAAAAAAGGGAAGATGGATAGAATATGAAACTGATGAAAAACATATGACCGTGATACAACAGAATGAACAGCAAACAATAAACAACCTGGTTTGAGGCAGCTTACCAAGATAACAGAAGACAATGTCATGAATGCTTTGAAAAACTAAGCACTCAAACTTACATACTAACTAGAAACTCACAGAAACTCCACTGCCACATATTATTACAAACTCACAAGAACTGTTTCCAGCTAGGGCTGGTCCATCAGGTCTTGAGCAATCTTTTAGTTTAGAACTAATTATTTTCCATATGCAGATATAAAATCTAACAGTGGGACCTTAGAAAACTCAGTAGTGCTGCAGTGACTGACAACACAGTAAGAAACATCCTGAAAGAGCAATAAAGCCAACGACAATTTAAAAGGAGAGGGAAATCAAATAGAAAACTTCCCATGAACAAAGATACATAAAAAAATGTGGAAATATTCTAACTCTTCTTTGAAGAAAGGTTACTACTTTTGTCTGATTTACTTGGAACATTACAATGATAGTCATCCTGGTGTAGTTTGTGTGGAACATTACAATGATAGTCATCCTGGTGTAGTTTGTGTGGAACATTACAGTGATAGTCATCCTGGTGTAGTTTGTGTGGAACATTACAATGGTAGTTATCCTGGTGTGGTTTGTGTGGAACATTATAGTGACAGTCATCCTGGTGTAGTTTGTGTGGAACATTACAGTGATAGTCAAATGTATGAACTAGGAAACAAGTAGGAGCAGGTATATTACTTAACAATTACAAAGTTGTGATGTTTCATGGTGAGACTTAATTGTACAAAACATACAGGATGAAGAAATAAAGAGAGGACATAAAATATAGATCCACATGAATTATAAATGTAAATATTATAAAAAAAAATAAAATAAAATGAATAATGCACTTAGCTGTAACTTATAAGTAGATTGGCTTGTCCGATACTTTTTCAGAGATGGGCATGGTGGAGCACAGAGAATGTTTAAATGGAGACTTGTGATGTGTGATGGTGAGTCATAACTGGGGATGGTGGGTGGGTAAACTATGGAGGGGAGAGAGCGTGATACAGTGTTAACCTAGCCAGGTTAACAATTTCTCTGATCCACTACTATTAGCATACAAACATGAGCCAAACCTTAAGGACATACTCATCAACAGCTACTTGAAGCAGAGCCTTACATATGTTGGCACCAGAAAATGTAACCGCCCCCACTGCATTACCTGCCATGTAGACTGGGAAATAAAAATGATCACTTTCCCAAAACTGTCCTCACTCAGCATTAGGAATACACATGTGAGTCCTGTCATGTGATGTATGTCATCATTTGCAAAAGATGCAGGATAACATATATTTGTGAAACTGGACACATAATAGGGGACTGCATGCAGAAACATCTGAATGATATCACCCAGCATGCTTCGAAACCAGTCCCGAATCATTTCAATGACTCCAACCACAGAGGCAAATCTGATTTTCTGATAACAGCCATCAAACAATGGCATGCAGATGACACAAGCCACCTAGCCCTTGAGAACCACTACATTCAGGATTATGGGACACTAGACCCACGTGGGTTAAACTTGCTATTCAGCTACCTAACATTCTCCTCTTCAACAATTATAATCCCTCTCTACCAAGTTCCACTCCCTTCTCACTTGTTACACATATAGTTCAGAACCTCCTCACAGCATCACATTACAACCCCTCTACCCCAGCAATAATCATCTATCTCACCTTCTCCTGGCTAGGTTAATACTGTATCACTCTCACTCCACTCTACGGTTTACCCACCTACCACCCTCAGTTACAACCCACTCATCACACATCACAAGCCTCCATTTAAATATTCTGTACACTCACCACCATGCCCATTTCTGAACAAGCGTCAGACAAGCCACATCTATTTACAAGTTACAGCTAAGTGCCCTATTCATTTTATTTCCTTTTTTTTAAGCATAGCATTCATGTAAATCTATTCTTTATCTCTTCTCTCTATTTCTTCATCCTGTATGTTTTTGTATGGTTATTGCTCTCCATGAAATGTCACAACTTTGTAATTGTTAAGTAATAAAGCTGTTCCTAGTTTATATACATTCTAGTACCACAGCTTTACTGCAGTGCTTCGTGTATAGATGTATGCTTATACATTAATCATTGTGTGGTACAGTGATGGTCATGCTGATGAGATTTTGATTCAGTGCACAGTTTGTGGTCTCTGGGCTCATGAACAATGCACACAGGTTAACATCAGAAAGTTTGTGTTTCTATGCCAGAACTGTGATTCTGATTAGCTTCTGACCTAAATGGCTTGTTTAAGGATCAGAAAGCACATTTATGTAGTTGTTCTATTTATTGAAATACTTGTACTAATTTGTAAACATGTTTAAATAAAGAATTACAAAACTTTTTTATTCAAGTGTATATTTATTACAATTTACCCAATGGTTACAAATTACCCCTTACAATGGTACAGCCTACCCTGATTCTGAGATAAAATGTAATATAGAGGTCATCTTACAGAAATTCTGTTAATCTCAACAGATTCTAGATTTGGGAAATCTAAAATATTCAGTTAAGTGGCCAAAGTACCCCATGACTAATTTTAATGAAGAAAGTGAAATAAATAATGGCTGTAAAATTGGTACTTTTTGCCCACTCTACCCTCTACAACAAAACCACTATTTCAATCTTGTAGATTCTTCTTCCTGTGTTATGCAGAACTGGTTGTGTACACTGCAGTTAGCCATAGCTTAGTGGATGGTAAAATGGTAATGTGTGAATAATCAGGGACACAAATGAGTGTCCATGCTCAGGGCAAGGCATGCTAGAATAAATCAACTCTAACATTTGGTTTTTTTCACACTGATTGATTCAGACTGGACAGACATTGTTTATGTGGTGAAGGCTTAGGAATGTTGATGCCACAGGAGAGGCCATTCATTCAGACAGTGTTATTGTAAATATGGTCATTTCATGAAGAGGGATGGATACTTTGTGAGGGATGTATACTTTGTGTTCTAACATCAGGAGTGTAGCAACGGGATGAGTTGGTAGCAATGCTTGAATAGTATATATAATGTATATAAATGGGATAACTTAGTAGCATTGCTTGAGCAGTGTACGTAGTGTATATAAATGGGATAGGTTAGTAGCAATGGTTGAGCAGTGTACATAGTGTATATAAATGGGATAAATTAGTAGCACTGCTTGAGCAGTGTACATAGTGTATATAAATCGGATAGGTTAGTAGCAATGCTTGAGCAGTGTTCATAATATATATAAATGGGATGAGTTATTGGCAATACTTGAGCAGTGTGAATAGTGTATATAAGTAGTGTAGGATATATGTGTTTGCCTTTTCTTATTTTGACAATGCACTGTAAACATCAACCAGTTTTTTCACTTTCTATAAACCTGTGGTGAAGTTAAATACTCACAGAATATCAAAATATTAAAGTATTTTTTGTGAGTTGACTTACCTATGTAATGTGTGTCAATGGATGTAAGACTCTTGGCTGTACTTTTGATGTTTGATTATTTGATGTAATATGTAATGATTTCACCCCACATGATCATGTAGAGGTGAGAGTATTTTTTTTAAAATTTTTTGTTCAATCCATTTACAATTAGTGATCTGTCATATGTATGATGATTTCACTGTGTGTCAGAATGATGTATTTACAGCCTGAATATTATGTATATGTGTGTTCAAAAATGAAGAATGAGAGAAAAGACTATATAATATGTAAGGGTTCATGCCAACCTGATTATGAACAAATGTTTGGATGAGAAGTGAAGTGAGGTGTGCTAATGGCAGTAGATGTTTATATGTTGGGTTTTGATGTCTGGGTAAAATGAAATTATTTGGCAGTGTTTATATTTCTATTTAGTATATATATATATATATATATATATATATATATAATCATTTTTCTTTCCCTCAAGTCTTAAGTTCTCTATGTACTATTTTTTATTCTCTCACATCTAAAGTTCTCTACATACTAATTTCCTTTCTGTCATGTCCAAATTATCTGTGTAGTGTTTTCCTTTCTGTCACAACTAAAGTTCTCTGTGTACAAATTTTCTTTCTCACACATCTAAAGTTCTCTTTTACAAAGATAAACATTCATAATAAGCAGAATATTGTTACTCATTTCCTTTTTTCTGTAATGACCAATAATGCTGTCTTATACTTTGTACAAGTTATATTTTAAACATAGCAGCCATTTTTGTTTGGTGCCCCAGTGTGGTACCTTGGACCTAGACATGCACATGGGAAGTAAAGAACAGGACCACTGTACTCTACCACGCATGATCATAAAAGGTGACTAAGGAGGGTTCAGCATGGGGCCAGCAACCCTATTTGGTAAAAAAAAAACATCATCAGAGTGGTATAGAAACATCAACAAGAGATTCATTATGCTCCATTGGGAGTACAGAGGACTGATGATGTTTGGTTCTGCTGACAAAAGTTTATATATTCGTTTCTAATTAAATAAAGGTGAAAAAAAGGAAGCCCTTTTTACCATAAATGTGGACACTAACATCAAAGCCCCAGTGGGCCTCTATTCAAAAAGGGCTTCCTTTTTTCTCACCTAAGTCCAATGGGGTTTTTTTGTTTTGAGAACCCCTGTTTAACTAAGAAAGTTTTCATGGATCAGAATGAAAAGTACTATGAATAAAATGGATAACATCATCAGCAGAAACTACATTGTCTTTTTTGTTGCTTTTGTGGTGAAGAAATTTCAAGTTCTGTCAATGATGAGTCTGCTCTAGTTAGTGACTGATATCATGTGACAAAGTTTGCTAAATATCCTTCTTGTATTTTAACAGAGCATTCTTTATAATCTTGTCACTTGATACTGCACTTGCTCTGCAAGTGTTATAGGTAAGATTTAGTACACATGTAGTTTATTCTTTCTAAACTTATTGAAAGTAATAAAAGCAGTGGTTCCCCTTTGTATTCAGTTTAGTTTATGTGTGACATTCTCCATTAACATTTGTATAAAGAGATTAATCATTAACATCTGGCTGTGCTGGTCAGCTAACAAAAGATTCACAATTATTCAGATATTCACAGCTGAGATTGTCCCATCATCTGCTTATCAAATGGGTGCACCTGGCATATCAGATCTCTTCAAACAAGCAGTGCCTCTCTTTATGCCTACTAATTTTGCCTCTATTAACAATGTACACTTTACAACTAAATGGTAACAAAATGCACCAAAGAAATACAGAAGAAAAGAAGAAAACCTACTGATGACTAACAACATAAAAGCAAAATTAGGAACTTGGCACAAGAAGATACAGGCTGCTGAAGTTTTGTGAAGAAAATAAGAATGAATATCAAAAACTTTTCCCGTTGCCTTCATTACCCCTATCCATTGCAAAGGTCATCAACAAGCCTGGGCTGTTTCTTCTATCCATCTCCATGTGTAGTCTATGTTTTTACTTCAAGACTCCTTTGCCAGGTGTTTCTAGTTCTTCCCTGTTTCCTCTTACCCTGGAGATTCCAGGTGAGAGTTTGTCTGGTTATGTTAGGTAGGCTTTCAAAATGTATGTCCTATCCACTACCATCGTCTTTTCACTATCATTTCTCTCACTAGGGGTTGGTTCCTTTTTTCTTATAGCTCTTCAGTGCTGATGTTATCTGACTGTCTAATCTGAAGGATCTTCCTTAGACAGGTGTTAACAAAGGTCTACAGTCTCTTGGTATTGTTGATTGATGTCATGTTTTTACCGTGTCTTTTTTCATACATCTTACCAGCTTGTGAGCCTAATTATTATGGACAAGACTGCAGACAAACATGCAGCAAGTATTGTCTGAAGATTGAAGAAAATACAACGTCATGTGACCATGTTAGCGGAACATGTTTACATCAATGTGTGAGCGGTTACCATGGTGAAAAATGCATTGTTGGTAAGTAAAGTTTTTATAAACATTATAAAGATTCTTTTCTCAGATTATTTCCATTTCTGCTCACAAACATTGTTACAACAAATTAGAAAAGAATGGTATTTAATAAATATCTTGTAGTGTTATTTCTAACACTTTTATAAGTTAATGGCAGTGAGTTAATAATGTGTTAACCAAATGAAGTATCTCTCTCTCTCTGAACCTTAAGTGCCCAGGGCACATGGGGCTTCCACAAGGGTTTTCCACAAATGCCTGTCTTTCGCCTTTTTTTCTGCTCTTGCCCAGGTGAGCCCTCTATTGCTCAACATCCTTTCTGTTGTTCTTCTCCATGTCTCTTTTGGTCTACCCTTACTTCTGCTCCCCTGTGGTGTCCATCTTAGTGCTATTTTTGGTAGTGAGTTGTCAGTCATTCGGAGCACATGTCCCAACCCTATCTGGTAAAAAACTATCAGACTGCTACAGAAACAGAAGCAAGGGAAAAAGCAAATGCAGGTGGAAGGAGAAATGCGTATCAGGAAACTGAGCCCATGAAGGTTGTGGATGAAAGCCAGCCACTGGAAGTCCCCAGCCCGACTGCAGACCTCCTGGAACCTAAACAAAAGATGCAAATAGGCAGCTGGAATGAAATGAAGTATAGCTGCAAAGAATTATGAAAAAGTTGTAACATTAACATTCATTCTGTAATTAACACTCTGGCACACTATTAAAATCAAGTAAAGAGCAAAAGCAAAGATGGCCCAAACACTTCCATGAAATATTTAATACAACCACATCCAAAAGAATTGATAAAACTTGAAACCAACTTATTAGTCTCACAACTAAATGTCAACATAGATGAAATTATATTGAACAAAATTGAAACAGCAGTAAATATAATGGCTAACAACGAGGCTGCAGGTGAAGATGAAATAACAGCCGAAATATAAAAAGCTATTAACAGTGACACGAACCAACTACAGAGAATGTTTAATAAAGTTTGGAAAGAGGAAAAGGTCTTTTCCATATGGAATAAATGAATCATTGTTAAAATACCCAAAACAGGCAACCTTAGTGACTGTAATAATTGGTGAGGAGTAATCTTTCTATGCATTGTGTCAAAAGCATTTTGCAAAATCATTATGAATTAAATTAAAGATATAGTGGATACTGCAATGAGAGAAGAACAAGCAGGATTTTGAAAAGGGAGAAGCTGTCTTGACCAGATCTTTACTCTAATAATAATACTTGAAGAGCATATTGAAAAGAATAAGAAAAATATTTTGGCCAAACACTATAAGAAATAACATTTTGTTGGAAGAAATGCAGATGAAGCCACTGACAGCAATTATTGAGGAAAGATGCTGGCGATGGTTGGGACATGTGCTCCAAATGACTGACAACTCACTACCAAAAACAGCACTAAGATGGACACCACAGGGGAACAGAAGTAAGGATTAGAGACATGGAGAAGAACAACAGAAAGGATGTTGAGCAATAGAGGGCTCACGTGGGCTGGAGCAGAAAAAAAGGCAAAGGACAGGCATTTGTGGAAAGCCTTTACAGAAGCCCCTTGTGCCCTGGGCACTTAAGGTTCACAGAGAGAGAGAGATATTGAAAAACAAAAACTGTTAATCCTGAACTTCATAGACTTTAAAAAAGGCATTTGATAGCATACACAGAGAATCATTGTGGAGAATTTTAAGATAATATGGACTATATACCATCTAAAAGTTTCAACATCTTTAAGGATTTCTACAACAGATATATTTGCGCAGTCAACACAGAAGAAAGAATGAGTGAATGATTCCAAATTGAAACAAGTGTGAAACAAGAATGCATACTATCTTTTTTGCTTTTTGGAATTGCCATAGACTTCATAATGACAAAAATGTTGCACATGTAAAATGGGCATTGATCAGGTACATGGGACCCAACTAGAAGGTCTTGATTTTACAAATGATGAAACTCTTATCTGAGACAATTTGAAATCAATGCAAGAAAAAACAGATATCCTGTCTTCACTGGCTAGTAAAATTAACAAGGAAAAAACAAAAATAGTGAAACTTTCCATTTAATCAAGAAGGAAAAATATATATAGAAGGAACAGCTGTTGAAGAAGGGGATCAATTTGCAAATCTCTGCAGCTACATTGACTATGATGGTGACACCAGAAAGAAAGTTAGAATTTGAATTGGAAAAGCAGCACTGACTTTCAACAATCTTGAGAACATATGGCATTCAAAAGTTATAAGCACAAAAACCAAGCTAAGATTATTCAATTCAAATGTAGTATCCACCTACATTTATGTATGCGAAAGCTGGAAAACAACTAAAGAAAAAGACAACAAATTAGACTCTCTTGAAAACTAATGCCTACGGAAAATACTCGGTATAAAGTGAAACAAATTAAAAAACAACGCAGGGATAAGACAGATGAGTGAACAAGAACCTGTCTCATGGGTGATCAGAAAAAGGAGATGGACATATGTTGGTCATGTGATGAGAAGAAACAGTCAAAGAATCCTAAACAAGCTATAAAGTGGAACATAACAGGCTGAAGAAATAGAGATCGACCATGTGAAAGAGGACATGGTTAAGAGAGCCCAAATTAGTAGGCATAAAATCCACTGATGAGTTTGGAAAGCTTGTTAAAAATAGGAAAGCTTGGCGAACTACCGTGGGAGTCCTATGTGATGTTTAAAGGCATGGGAATGATATAAGATGTAAGAAATATTACTTCACCAAAATAAATTTCACTAATAAAATAAAAGTACACTTTCCAGTGATTCTGAACATTTCTTGGCTCTATTTTGTCATAAATGCTGGGTGGATTATACATAAGTGTTCTCAGTGCTGTTGTTCAGTACAGTTTAATTTAAATCATCAACTTATTGATGCTTACGATAAAATGTTCCATTGACTTCAGCTTATGTTAAAAAGAGACAGACACAGAAAGATACAGAGGGAAGAGAGAAAGAAACAGACAGAGACACAGAGGCAGAAAGGAAGAAAGAAAAGGAGAAAAGTAGATTCCACACTTCTAAGGCACATGTTTGTTCCTACATCTTTGAGATAACTACAGTATCACAAAAGATTATATATAAAATTAATTAGCAAATTAGCAGTTTGGAAGAAAAAATATAAATGAGCACTTGTAATAATAAAAGTACTTACAGAGAATGAAGGAGAGAAAGATAAAAACCTAAAGAAACATTATAAAGAAAAAAGGATAATTCAAAGAAAGGAGATGAGAAAAAATAATGAACTCTTTTGCTTCTGAATTATGCTAGAACACATTTTTTGGTTGAAATAAATTTTGTAGGAATCTTTCCTATAATTTAAAAATATGGATTATGTTGGAAATAAGCTTTTTTTTTAAAAAATTTACTTAGACTATGCCAAGTATTTTACTAAGATGATGTCAAAGTATTGCACTGATCATTGATTAGCATAAGGTGCCAAAGATCTAGCTACAATGCCAGTGCTACTTTGGAGTTAAATAATTAAGTACTGGAAAAATTTTTTTTTTTTTTAAGAACTACGGCAGTGTTCACCAAAATCAGAAAGTCATCTACAGATTAGAAAAACAGATGTTAAAGATAAAGACAACACTGAGGAAAACAGAATAATATGAAACAAAAAAATTACAAAATGGAAAAAAATAAATACAAGGAATGTACAAAATGAGAAGTTTAAACACAGCATTGAAAGGATGATTCTGCTATAAGAACTTAGTATTTTGTTGTACTGCTACATGTGTATGATAATCTCCATTTAAAAATGTATTTAGTTTCAGAGTCTCTTCCTCTGCTATTTGTTGATATTGCTTTATAGACCAAAATCACCAGTGCATGATAACATCAGTGGTATTTTGACAAATTACAAATGTTACTGATCTTAATTTCACCATGAACAGCTTGAAAACCTGGGAAATATGGCTGTGAATATCTTGTGCTGTTCTGCCCCATTATTCTTCTCATTAAAAAATTATTTTTCTTCATGTATTAGCCGTTTCCTCATGCAACTGTCTAACAAATTTCTGCAGATTTCTAAGTTATGACCTATCAAAGATTTTTTATTTGGTTTTATTTTGTTTTTTTCCAGTTTTTCTTCAAAATCTTAGAAGTCTATTTCCTGATATAAATATTTGCTGATAATAAAATAATTGTCGTTATTGAAATATTATGCTTAATTTTCATTATATAATCAGTTCATCCACTTGAAAACACTGTACATATTGTAAATTCACCTATAGTATGTGGTTTCTTAGTGCCCAGATTGTTTGAATTTAAGTAAATGCTACATCATGAATTTACATTTTGTTTTATCTAGAAAAGTGTCAACTACCTCTTCTTTTCTCAACTGTGTTATCTAGAACTTCATGGCTAGCATTGAAAAACATTATAAAAAAAAAATGAAACATGAATATTAATGACCTACAAGCTAGCTCTTGCATTAGTTAAAGCAGTATGAAAGATATTACAAACAAACCTAATGTCTGATGTCATAGACTTATTGTTTATATCTGACCAGTTTGTGAACCTGATTCTTATGGACAAGACTGTGCACAGACTTGCAGCAAGTTCTGTCTGAAAGGAGAAAACAGTGAAAGGTCATGTGATCATGTTAATGGCACTTGCATAGGTGGATGTGTGAGTGGTTACCAGGGTGATAAGTGCATGATGGGTAGGTAATGCTATATTAAAGCATGACAAACATATATTTACATTAAGTGCTTTTTTGAACTATTTAGCATTTATGTGTTTAAAAAACAATCCTTGTAATCAGTAACTACTGGGTTTGAATGACAACTCTTCTAGTTTCCTCTTCTGTAAATAATTGGTGGAGTTTTCATCTCTATTTATACTGACAATTAAAACTCTTTCTGTGCTTTGGTGTAGTGAGGTAGCCCTTCTGTTTTGTGTCTATAGTGCCAGCGGGTACTACGGTAGCCCATGTTTGTTTCTTTAAAGAATGGTGTAACTTTTTTAATTGTAGATGTTTTATTTGCACCTGACCAGTGACCTGTCATAGTTCCATTTGAAGTGTGCCTAACAACCGATTGAAAACCAGAGCATACACCATGGAAAGAAGCAGATTATACACAAATAACTATTCAGACTGAAGTGAAAGGTGTGCAGAATGATGAGATGCAAAGCAGCCTTGTAAGATCAACAGCCACACTTAGTGTGCTAGATGACAAATATCCATGTGACACCTGGATACGTGTGTATACAGATAGATCTGCACACAATGCCATAAAGAATGGAGGGGCAGGAGCACATATTGAATATCCAAACAACACCATTGACAAGATTTCCGTACGCACTGGAAAATACTGCAACAACTTTGATGCAGAAGTTAGGGCAATTATTGCTGCAGTTGAAAAACTATCAGACTCCAGAATTGATACATGTCCTGTAGTAATTCTGACAGATGCAAGATCAGTACTGGAAGCTCTTCAGTGCAACAAACTACCAGACCTTAAGGATGCCTTGTCAAAAATTGGCTTACAACATGGAGTCGCTTTGCAATGGATTCCCTCTCACTG
The DNA here is from genome assembly GCA_009760885.1 of Achatina immaculata. NCBI lineage: Eukaryota > Metazoa > Mollusca > Gastropoda > Stylommatophora > Achatinidae > Lissachatina > Lissachatina immaculata. Next base: position 29,907,174 of record CM019721.1, on the reverse strand, counting down.
TGGGATACCAGGCAATGAGAAAGCTGACCATCTGGCCAAAGAGGGCACTGAAATGAAGCAACCAGACATACCAATCACCTATAATCAGAAGAAAAGCATGATAAAAACCTACAGGAAGCCACAAACACCACCACATGATGACTATCACATGCTAAACAGAAAGGAACAAGTCACCATCTTCCGTCTCCGAACAGGACACACCCGACTCCAAAGTCATATGTATACAAAGTTTAAGGTTGGCACTACTAATCTGTGTACATGTGCCCAGGTGCCCCAAACTATGGAACATATCCTCCAGAACTGCACCAACTATGAAACACTGAGAAATAATTACTGGCCCAGTGAAACCACTAAAGAAGATAAGCTCTACGGTTCCATACATGAATTACAAAAAACAGTGAAGTTTATCCAACAGACAGGACTGCAGGTATAGACAGACAATGTGAATGAAGAAGAAGAAGAACCGATTGAAAATGAGTGTTTTGATGGAGAAATTGCAATATTTTGTGTGATTTCTGAGGCATACGGACATGCCCCACAACCAGACCACTGTTCTTGAATGTGCCCAAAGTAGATTTTGACCTATAAAATGGAGTGAAGAATTAGTTAGAAAGTTATTTTAGATATTATTGTACTGAGTATGCCATACACTATGACACAAAGAGATCAGATGAAGTTACAGGTAGGTCTAGACATCGCCAATGATAAATATTGCACCTCTATATCTACCTGATGGTAAGTAGGACACACTTATCAGCTAAAATCATCACACTAATTTTTTTTTTTTTTAAATTTTCATTCTTACTTTTACAGCTATTTTAATGTATAATGTGCATACTTATAATATGGAAATGTGTTACTACATTCAATTTTACAACTGCACCCACTATACAGATCAAGACCCATGCTTTTAATCTGGCACAATTGTAACATCCACGTTTATTACAGCGGCATGGAAATGTTGATTGAAAGTGTAAATTCAGTCATTCAAAGAACACAGTATCAAATAATTAACACAAAGCAGCTAAAGGTTGAGAGAGAATGAGAGAGAGATAGAGAGAGAGACAGAGACAGAGAAATATAGAGACACATACACACACACACCATCACAAAGAAACAAGATAGAGATGGGGAGATAAATAAGAAGGAAATCAGAACAACAAATAAAGATCTACTGAACTGATTAGTCTCTGGTAGTTAATTAAACAGTTTCTATATCAATATTTATGTGTCATAAAATAAATATTTGTAAAATTATATTATGGATCAGTCAAAGTTTAACTTGATCAGATGAATCAGGTCAGAAAGCAGAGAGACAAAGAGAGAGAGAAAGAAAGAGATTAAAAACAAATCAGCCTTCCCTAACTCACGTAGAGAAAAATGGTAGAGAGAAAGAAAGCTGTAAAGATGAAGTATCAAAAAATGCAAATAAATTAAGATGTGTGTCAAATTAAATATCATTAAATGATATTATAACAGCTTCTTAAATACTGACCTCATAAAAACCTGTTGATCTCTTTTTCTCACTGTCTCTCTCATGTTGTCCTGAGCTATTGTCCATTCTTTGAAAATAAAGTTATTTTTTCATGTGTAATCATTTCTTATTGCAACTATTTAATGCATTTCTGCAGATTTCTCTGTATTGATTACAAGTTTTGCTTTACTTTTGTTTATTTTCCAAGTTTTCTTGGAAGCCTTGGAACTTTACATTTCCTGGTATAAATATTTGCTGATAATAAAATAAGTGTCATTATTGAAATAATATGCTTACTTTTCATGATATAATCAGCTTATCGACCTGAAAAACACTGTACAAACTGTAAATTCATCTATATTATGTGGTTTCTTATTATCTTATATATCTTATATCCTTCCCGTTCCATTAAATGTCACATAGGGCTCGCAAAGTAGTTCGCCAATTTTTCCTGTCTTCGGGAGTCTTTCAACCTCATCAAAGGATTTTATGCCTGTTAATTTGGCCTCTCTTAATAATGTCCTCTTCAGAGTTTCATGTGGTCTGCCTCTTTTTCTTCGGCCTGCTGTGCTCCATTTGATAGCTTGTTTTGGGATTCTCTGATCATTTCTTCTCATCAAGTGACCAACATATAGGTTTCTTATTGCCCAGATTAAGTAAAGTCTACATCATCACTTGACTTTTCATTTTTTCTAGAAAAGTGTCAACTACCTCTTCTTTTCTCAGCTGTGTTATCTAGATCTTCATGGCTAGCATTGAAAAACATTTTTAAAAAAATGAAACATGAATGCATTAAAAATATTAAGGAACACCAAGCTAACTTTGTATTAGTTAAAGCATTATGAAAGATATTACTAACAAACCTAATGTCTGATGCCATAGACTTATTATTTATATCTGGCCAGCTTGCGAAGATGATTCTTATGGACAAGACTGTGCACAGACTTGCAGCAAGTTCTGTCTGAAAGGAGAAAACAGTGAAAGGTCATGTGATCATGTTAATGGCACTTGTATAAGCGGATGTGTGAGTGGTTACCAGGGTGACAAGTGCATGATGGGTAGGTAATGCTCTATGAAAGAATAACAAGCATAAAGTGCTTTTTTTAACTATTTAGCATTTATGTGTTTCCAAAAACAGTCCTGATAATCAGTAACTACTGGGTTTGAATGACAAATCTTCTAGTTCCCTCTTCTGTAAATTATTGGTGGAGTTTTCATCACTATTTATCCTGACAGTTAATGTTGATTGAAAATAAAGTTATTTGCTCATGTGTAATCATTTCTTCATGCAACTATCTAATGCATTTCTGCAGATTTCTCTGTATTGATTACAAGTTTTGCTTTACTTTTGTTTATTTTAGAAGTTTTCTTGGAAGTCTTAAACTTTACACTTCCTGGTATAAATATTTGCTGATAATAAAATAATTGTCATTATTGAAATACTATGCTTACTTTTCATTATAAAATCAGCTTATCGACCTGAAAAACACTGTACAAACTGTAAATTCACCTATAGTATGTGGTTTCTTAGTGCCCAGATTGTTTGAACTTAAGTCAAGTCTACATTATCAGCTGACTTTTTGTTTTATCTAGAAAAGTGTCAACTACCTCTATTTTCTCAACTGTGTTATCTATAATTTCATGCCTAGCATTGAAAAACATTATCAAGATAATATCACGGTAGCTCTTGCATTAGTTGAAGCAGTACGCAAGATATTACAAACAAACCTAATGTCTGATGTCATAGACTTATTGCTTATATATGACCAGCTTGCGAACCTGATTCTTATGGACAAGATTGTGCACAGACTTGCAGCAAGTTCTGTCTGAAAGAAGAAAACAGTGAAAGGTCATGTGATCATGTTAATGGCACTTGTATAACCGGATGTGTGAGTGGTTACCAGGGTGACAAGTGCATGATGGGTAGGTAATGCTATTTTAAAGCATGACAAACATATATTTACAGTAAGTGCTTTATTGAACTATTTAGCATTTATGCATTTCCAAAAACAGTCCTGGTAATCAGTAACTATTGGGTTTGAATGACAACTCTTCTTGTTCCCTCTTCAGTAAATTATTGGTGGAGTTTTCATCACTACTTATACTGACATTTAATGTTGATTGAAAGTGTAACTTCAGTCATTCAAAGAACATAGTATCTAATAATTAATGCAAAGCAGCTATTAATAATAGAGAGAGAAAAAGAACTGTAGGGACACACACTTGCACATAAAAACAAGACAGAAATGAGGAGATAAATAAGATGGAAAAGACAACAACAAATGAAGATCTTATATCTTATATCTTATATCCTTCCCGTGCCGTTAAATGTCACATAGGGCTCATAAAGTAGTTCGCCAATTTTTCCTGTCTTCGGCGAGTCTTTCAACCTCATCAAAGGATTTTATGCCTGTTAAATTGGCCTCTCTTAATAATGTCCTCTTCAGAGTTTCACGCGGCCTGCCTCTTTTTCTTCGGCCTGTTGTGGTCCACCTGATAGCTTGTTTTGGGATTCTCTGATCATTTCTTCTCATCAAGTGACCAACATATGTCCATCTCCTTTTCCTGATCACCCATGAGACTGGTTGTTGTTCAGTCATTTGTCTTATTTCTGCATTGTTCTTGAATTCATTCCACTTGATGCCGAGTATTTTCCTTAGGCATTTGTTTTCAAAAGAGTCTAATTTCTTTTCTATTTCTTTAGTTGTTTTCCAGCCTTCGCATGCATAAATGAGGGTGGATATTAGATTTGAATTGAATAGTCTTAACTTGGTTTTTGTGCTTATAACTTTTGAATTCCATATGTTCTCAAGATTCTTGAAGATTGATGCTGCTTTTGCAATTCTGATCCTAACTTCCCTTCTAGTGTCACCATCCTGGTCTATGTAGCTGCCAAGGTATGCAAATTGATTGACTTCTTCAATATCTGTCCCTTCTATGTGTATTTTTCCATTCTGATTGATGGGAATTTTCATTATTTTTGTTTTGTCCTTGTTAATTTCAAGTCCTATTTTGCTAGCCAGTGAAGACAGGCTATCTGTTTTTTCTTGCATGGAATTCACATTATTACTGATAAGAGTTATGTCATCAGCAAAATCAAGATCTTCTAGTTGGGTCCCATGTACCCAGTCAATACCTGTGTTACCTGTGCAGCATTTTTTCATTATGAAGTCTATTGTAATTCCAAAAAGTAAAGGAGACAGTATACATCCTTGTTTCACGCCTGTTTCAATCTGGAACCATTCACTCATCCCTTCTTCTGTCTTGACTGCACAACCATATCCATTGTATAAGTCTTTAATGATGTTGACAATTTTAGATGGTATTCCATATAGACATAAAATTCTCCATAATGAATCTCTGTGTATGCTATCAAATGCCTTTTTAAAATCTATGAAGTTCAATATTAATGGTTTCTGCTTTTCAATATGTTCTTCAAGTATTATTCTGAGAGTAAAGATCTGGTCGAGACACATTCTCCCTTTTCGAAATCCTGCTTGTTCTTCTCTCATTGCAGTATCCACTATATCTTTGAGTCTATTCAAAATGACCTTGCAAAATACTTTTGACACAACTGATATTAAGGTTAATCCTCTCCAGTTGTTACAGTCACTAAGGTTGCCCTTTTTTGGTATTTTAACAATGATTCCTTTCTTCCAATTAGAAGGGACCTTTTCTTCTTTCCAAATCTTGTTAAACATTCTCTGTAGAAGAATGAAGATCTACTGAACTGATTAATCTCTGGTTGTTAATTGTATAGTTTCTATATAAATATTTATCATTCATTTAATAGCTGTCCATAACATTATGTTCTGGATCAGTCAAAGTTTAACTTGATTATTAAAAGAGTAATAAGTTTGAAAAACAATGAGATAAAGAGAGAGAAAAAGAGAGAGAGTTTCAAAACAAGTCACCCTTCCCTCCCACATGTGGAAAAAAAGATAGAAATAAAGAAAAATGTGATGATGAAGCCTTAAACAATGGATATAAATTAAGATGTGTATAAAAATAAGACATCACCAATCATTATGATAACAATTTAAACTCTGATCTCATATAAATCTGCTGTTCTCTTTCTCTCTTTATTTCATGAGTGAGCGTTTTCTCATCTGGCTCTCTAATGGATTCCTGGAAGTTCCTTTTTTTTATGCCTCTGATTCTTTTTATTTCAGGTTTTATTTGGAAGTTTTATAGCTCCAAATTTCCTGTCATAAATATTCATTGAGATTGGTACTACTGACATATTAAGCTTACTTTTTTGTACGATCGGCTTGTTCACATGAAATACATGGCATAGACTGTAAATTCTCCTGTAAATAGTTCTGTATTAAGGTCACAAATGATGAAAAGTTATGTGACCATGCCAATGGGACTTGTTTACATGAATGTATGAGCTGTTATGAGGCACATGAATGTCTGTTGTGTAAGGTTTGAATTTATTATTTCTGTCTATTTTTTTATTATTTATGAATGCATATCTCGAACTGTATTTTTTCACATTATGATGATTTCTTGTAAAGTAATGTGTCCATTATTCCATCTTCCTCATTGTATGCTCATTCAGTTTACTAATCCTATGGTACTGAGTTCAAGATCGGTACACACTAAAAAGGCTCCAGAACCCATTCAGATTCTAAAAGTCAGTACCAGAGAAGTCTTTGAAGATAAATGCAATCAGCCATGCTACTAACCACATCACACTTTCATGTGCTGATGGTCTTGGCCTAGCACTATATCTCTAATGTGGCTTAATGGCACTGAAATGGGAATATTACCTTTACCTTACCTTATCATATACTTCTTCATGTAACCCGTCTTTACCAGAATGTTGTTCCTCTCACTAACTCACTGAATGTACTGACCAGCAATCATCTTGTAATGACATATTCAAACTTTTTGTCATGTGCTGAGTCCACATGCAGTGAGGTCATCTCTCTCTTCTTTTGCTGGGCACTATGCCTTCTACTGTCCATCTCTTCAAACCTTTGCGTTTCTTGATGTGGAGAAGTATATCTTCTTTCTAATTTTGATGGTGTTTTATTCATTCATTCCTTTGCATGTCCCTTGCGGAACTTTGCCTCCCTAACAGCACTCCTGTAGGACTCTCGGTTGTGAGCAAGATGGCCTGCTGCTGCTGCATCCATTTCCAGATCATCAACGATGTCTTGCAGCCATCTTCGTTTTGGTCTTCCTCTTTTTCTTTTTCCCATTATGTATCCTTCCAATACGGTCTTCTCTAAATTATCATGACGTTTAATGTGGCCAAAATATTTAAGTTTTCTCTCTTTAATCCTCTTTACTAGCCAGCCTTCTTCAATATTAAGCTCTTGTAGTATAGATATATTTGTTCTTTTTTGTGTCCACGATATCTGGAGAACTCTTCTATAGCATTTACATTCAAAGGCATTTATGTGCTTCTCAGCTGTTTTGTTAAGTGTCCAGGTCTCACAGGCATATGTTGCGATGGGAAAGATGCATGCCCTTAAAAATCTTATTTTTGTGGTTCTGTCTGCTCCTCTCCACAGATTCTTTATTTGTTTTACTTTCTGAAGAGCAATAGATGTCCTCCTTTTAATTTCCTGATGGTGTTTATGAGCCAGTTTTCTGGACAGCTAGTCCACTTAGTATGTGTTTATTTGATTTTCTTTTTTTCCATGATATTCTAAATGCCCTTCTATAACATTTCATTTCAAATGCTGTTATTCTCTTTTCCGGTGTTTTGTTAAGTGCCTATGGTTCACATCCATATGTCGCCACTGGAAATATGTAAACACATAGTAAACACTGTTTTGTTTTCTTGTAGGTATCTTATTGTATACTAGATAACAAAATATCACATATTTATTGATCAGACAGGAAGGGTAGCGGCCATAACCACAAAATGCTGAAGTCAGAGACACTGGACCAGTGCAATCTAGATAGGCAACCACCTATCACCCAACAGGGATATATTATATCCAAAACACATTGAGGTTTTCTGGTGAGAAAGTCCAACTCTAAGCTAGATGGGCAACCACCTCTAACCTGGCGGGGATATATTTATATCCAAACCACGTCGAGGTTTTCCAGTGATAAAGTCCAACTCTAGACTAAACTAGTGCAACAAAAACCACAGTGTCTTGCAGTGCTGCTTCTGTGACCCACCGATAATATAGGCCAAAGCCCCAACATGCTCTGATCCTCTATCCTGAATGAGACTATCACGAGAACCACATGAGTAAATTCAGTAGGATCACGGGGTGATTTTGGTGGTAGAAGTGAATGAAAAAAAAAAAAGAAGACTGAGCAGAAAACATGAGGGGCTGATAATGTAGCAGTGTCCTTATCACTTAATAATGTAGAGGATATGGTTTCTTAGAGCCCAGATTGTTTGCACTTATTTTAAGATTATACACTGTCTTGACTTTTCATTGTATCTAGAAAAGTGTCAAGTACTTCCTTTTTTTTTACATCTGTGTTGACTGGGACTTCATGGCTGGAATTGAAAACCACCATTAATTAAACAACGAAACATGAATATATTAATGTGTTAACAATATTTATGAATCCCAAGCTAAGTCCTGTATTAGTGCAAGCAATACAAGAGGTATTTCAAACACAAGTAATGTCTGATGTCATAGACTTATTGCTTATATCTGATCAGCTTGCAAACCTCATAATTATGGACAAGACTGTGCACAGACTTGCAGTGAGTTCTGTCTTTTAAGAGAAAACAGTGAAAGGTCATGTGATCATGTTAATGGCACTTGTCTAAGTGGATGTGTGAGTGGTTACCAGGGTGGCAAGTGCATGATGGGTAGGTAATGTTCTATTAAAGACCGAAGAATATTTAAAAATAAATGTTATCTTAATTAATTTCCATTTATATATTTCAGGAAATGATTCTGGCACTCAGAAATAATCATTTGAAACAAGACATGTCTTTTAGTTGTGTTTTTTTCTGTTTTCATCATTATTTTGTGACTATTAATGTTAATTAAAAGTATAACTTCAGTCAATCAAAGTACAAAACATCTCAGAAATAATGCAGACGTATAGAAACAGAGAGATCTTTAGACATATATAAAAGAGATGAGACAGATATTGAATGATACATAAGGAATTTAAAGCCAAAATGGCTAATAAGAAGCTGTTGATATTAATAATTTCTGTTAATTTATCCATTTTCCAAATCAGTATTTGTCATTGGTAAAATAACTTCTCATAGCATCATCTTCTGAACATGAAATATCATATAAACAATTTGAAGAAGACACAGGAAAAAACATTATGAAACAGGATTAAAACTGAAAAAAATTAATGAAATGTAAATGAGAGAACAGGATTGTTGTTAAAATTAAAGAATCATCAATCATTTAAAAAGAAGAGAGAGAGAAAGAAATAAAAATGGGAAGATTAAATCTTAAAGAATACAAATAAATTGGCATGGATAAAAATGAGACTTGGCAATGTGCAAAAGATGATTTTTACAAAGTGTCATACAAACCTAGGAATCTCTCTTTGTTGTGCTCCTTGTTTCTCTCTCTCTGCTGCAAAATATGTTCACACTTTTATATCAAGTCTCCTCATCTGTGACTAGCATTTATTATAATATTATTAGAATAATTTTTTTGTTAAATTATTCTAACTTTGTCTTTTTTTTTTTTTGTTTGCAAGTTTTCTTACATGTCTTTTAGGTCTAAAATTCCTCATATAAGTATTTGTGGAGAATATTGACATATTATTCTTACCTTTTTTGTGTTTATAATCAGCTTGCACAGTTGGAACCCATGATTCCAACTGTAAGTTTGCCTGTAGTGATTTATATTTCAAAGCAACAATTAATGGAAGGTTTACATTTATGTATGAGCGTTTATGCGGAACATACCTTTTTGTCAAAGTTACTTTTTTTTCAGCCTGTTTAGACAGGTCTCTCTGTGTCCTTCTCACTTTTTCCATGTCTTCTTGTCTTACTTCAGCAGTGCATGGACAAGACAATGAGCTCAGATTTAACTCTAACAAAATGTCACTACAGAACAGTTTTATATATCTTTGCTGTTGTAAAAAATACTAGGAGTCCTCAGATTATCTGTGATTTTTTTAGGTCAAGAAGTGTTAAATAACATTTTTTAAAAATAGTTAAATCTTCTAAAATGTTTAAACTATTTAAGAAAATAGTAAGAACAGCTTTGTTAATTAACGAAGATTCAGTAGTGATATTTGGATTTGCACATTAATCATACAAAAGCATACATGACAAAGAAATGGGGAATGAAGATTAAATTAACATGAATGCTAAACAACAAATATGATAGAAAAAATATAATTAATGGAGCATTTAGCTGTGACTTGTAACAAACTGTGTCCAGGAGTGCATGTGGTAGAGTCACATGCCTTGAACTCAGAAACCTTTACCTTTCTGAGTTCAAGCCAGCAAATTAACTCTTTGCCTGCTGCAGGTGAAAGTGTGGAGGATTCCTTTCCGCAGAATTCTATGTGTGGGTCTTGATATTTATGGATTATAATTGGAAAAGTGAATGTAACAAAATATTTCCACATTAGAATTATACTTATTATGCATCAAAATAACTGTAAATGTATACAAACTCCATAAATGCAGAAACTTCTTTTGTTTTGTTTTTTTTTAGGAAAAAACAACTGATGTGAAAATAGGAGAGCAATTTTAGCACAAAAACAAAAAAAATATGATTGTGTTCTATTTACCATCAGCGCTGTATATATCCACTTGTAACACATGAAGTCATTCATTCTGATGATGTGTGAAACTACTCACAAAAATAATGTCTGAAATAACCATTTAGCTACTTCTGCAGTCCATCTAATAGGTCTAGAACTACTTGGGGCACAATCAGTAACAGTTGTCTGGTCAAGATCTTTAACTACTTGGGGTACATTCAGTAACAGTTGTCTGGTCAAGATCTTTACCTACTTGGGGTACATTCAGTAATGGTTGTCTGGTCAAGATCTTTAACTACTTGGGGTACATTCAGTAACGGTTGTCTGGTCAAGATCTTTAACTACTTGGGGTACAGTCAGTAACGGTTGTCTAGTCAAGATCTTTAATTACTTGAGGTACATTCAGTAACGGTTGTCTGGTCAAGATCTTTAACTACTTGGGGTACATTCAGTAACATTTGTCTGGTCAAGATCTAGAGCTACTTGGGGCACATTCAGTAACAGTTGTCTGGTCGTAGGACTTGTCTGTATTCCTATCTTACTTATAAAAAAGGTGAAAATACTGCACAGAAATGTCAGAAAATGCAACGCCTGGCTACATCTGCTTCAAAAGTAAGAAGAATGATCAACTGGCATGTGCACTAAATGTTTACAATTTAAAATGTCCACCGGTTTTTTAATGAAACAAAGCATCCATCTTCTTCTTTGCATGGAAATAAAAAAAAAAAGTAAAGGTATAATGTCATGCCTTAGAGGCACATAGGGATATGGTGTTAGTGCCCATATTTTCCTTGACCTGTCAGTAGACTAGAGGGTGATGTGGTCAGTATCACGCCTGGCCGCCTTTCCTTCCCCAACTCCAGAAGAAGTCGGGTACCAATTTCTACAGCTAGGTGACTGAGGTGCCTCCAGCTGGATTCAAACCCCTGACCTTCACCATGAGAGACCAGTGCACTAACCACTTCTCAAGGAATGGTTAAACTGAAATTGGCAGAATTCTGACATCCAGCACTGAAAGAATTCCCACTCCACAGTCATGTCCCCTCTGTGCTGTCCTACCCCACCCTCACCCGCAGCACATGTCAGAACCTCTTCACCACTTTAGATTACAAACCCTCAGCCACATTCACCTGTTCCACCACACTTCTTTTGGATAGAGTTCCTCCTCTATATCACTCTCTCTCCTCATTCTGTGGTTCCCACCCCCTCTTTACTAACTACCTATTACACATCTCAAATCTCCATTTAAATACTCAACATTGTACCACACGCACTCCTGAACGTAGCTTATTACAAGTCACAGATATGTTCTCTGTGCATTATGTTTTTTTGTGTTGTTATTTTTTTTCCATTTCTATTTGTTGTAAAACAATCATATGAATTTATATTTTATATCTCTTTCCTTATTTCTTTGCAATGTACGTTTCTGTATGATTAACATGCAAACAGAAATGTCACTACCTATTGTGCATAAGAATTAATAAAACTGTTCCTACTTTTTTTCTTAAATAGTTTTAAAATTTTGTTATTACAGCTTTATAATGGTTGTTTCATTTATAGTTATACACGAACTTAGCAGGGATTATCATAGTCTTCATGTCGCTGGAGAGAAGTGCAACCAATGCTTGTTACTTCCACTCAAGGGCAGAACAAAATAGATATCTCTACTCGCTACAAAGCCAACATGGTGCTCTGCCTCAACATGTTCACAGCACTGGCTGCAAAACATACCACCTGACTGTTCAAGAAGAAGAAGAAGAATGCTCATGTACAATGTGAGCTGAAATGATATAAGTGCTGTATTATTTTATCACCAGAATCACCAGATTATCCAAGATCGTCCTACACTGTCCTAGGTGTTGGAATCTTCGTGTCTGTTGTTGTTACTGCTGCTGCTGTTATTGGCATCATCTTCTACAGATGTGGAGCCAGAAAATTAACCTGTGCTGGAGAAAGCTTCCCACATTTCAATGACGTGCATGAACTCGATCAGTACATGGAGCTGTCAAGTTCAGGTTTGCTGACAATATAAGAAAACATAATATGTAATTATTTGTAATTATTTATTAATTTATAATTATTATAAATCAGAGGATCCCCAAACAATCTATCATGTGGAACACAACAGACCAAAGGAAAAAAGGCTGACCACATGAAACTCTAAAGAGGACAGTGTTAAGAAAGTCCAGTTTAGTGGGTATAATCCCTTGATGAGATTGAAAAACTTGCTGAAGACAGGAAATCTTGGCGAATTATCTTGCAGGCCCTAGGTGATGTTTAGCAGCACGGGAAGCAGTAAAAATAAATGGTGAAACAACAACTTGGTTTGACATAAGACAAGGCGTCTGTCAGGGATTCATACTGTTGCTTTACTTTCTTAACTTATATGCTGATAATATAATGAGGAATGTTAGAGAGGATGTAGACAAAGAATATTATGATGCCATAAAAACTGAGGGTATGATATACCAGAGATTAGATATGCTGATGACACAGTATTACTGTCCACAACACAAAAAGGAATGGAAAAACTACTTATGTCAGTCTGTAAGAATAGTGAAGCTCAAAACCTCTATATTAATGCGAATAAAACTAAATTGATGACAACAATTGACAAAACACATAAAGCAGCTGAAGTATATATCAGTGATGAAACATTGGAAGAGATAGAGAGATGTGAATATCTTGGATCATTACATCTTTCATCCTTCCCATGCCACTAAACATAACACATGGCCCGCATGTTAGTTCATCAAGATTTCTTGTCTTCAGTGAGTTTATCAATCTCATCAACGAAAGTTATGCCCACTGAACTGGCCTATCTTAACAATGTTCTCTTTAGAGTTTCACATGGTTGATCTCTTTTTCTTCTGCCTTTTGTGTCCCACGTGATGGCTTGTTTTAGATCCTCTGATTGTTTCTTCTCATCACATGATCTTGGATCACTATTAACTAATAATGGAGATACAATGAGAGAAATTAAAAGGAGGACACCTATCGCTCTTCAAAAACTAAAACAACTAAAGAAGCTGTGGAGAGGAAAAGACAGAACTCAGATAATAAGATTTTTAAGAGCATACATCTTTCCAATCACAACATATACCTGTGAGACCTGGACATTTAACAAAACAGCTGAGAAACACATAAATGCCTTTGAATGAAAATGCTATAGAAGAGTCTTTCAAATATCGTGTACACAAAAAAGAACAAATATATCCATACCACAATAACTTATTATTGAAGAAGGTTAGCTAGCAAGAAGGATTACACAGAGTAATCTTAAATATGTTGGACATAGTAAACGTCATGATAATTTAGAGAAGACAGTCTTGGAAAGGTAAATAATGGGAGAAAGAAAGTGAGGATGATCAAGGTAAAGATGGTTGCAAGACATCATTGATGATCCACGAATGGATGCATCAGCAGCAGGGCATCTTGGTTACAACTGAGATGCCTACAGGAGAGCTGTTAGAGAGGCAAAGTTCCACAAAGGACATGCAGATGACTGACTGACTGAGTAATTAACCTAGAGGACAATGGATGTATTGGCTGTTTCATAATGTCAAATACATGTAAAGATGTTCAAGGGGGTGGAAGATGCCTGTTATAGAATGACATGTGTCACAGCAAAGAAATCTTGGCTGACCAAAATTCTGACGCACCTCTCTGTATGTACTGTCAATAAGAGCCCCCCCCCTCATCCAATGGACCAGAAATAGGTGTAGTCCCTTTGGGGGTGGCTTGCATAAAACTAACATTTCCCTCTTCTTGTCTGCTAGTGCCAAAGTAAGTCATCCCCTATTTGATGTGACACTTTGATACTTGGGTTTAAAAACCTTCAAAGCAAAGAATATTCTGCTTACAGTTCCAGGAAGACAAGATCAAGAGAACAAGAACAGTAGAGATAGCAGAACTTACAGAAAACACATTCATCACAAAAAAAAAAATATATATATATGTCTGATTGAAAAATTAATCAGCATATTTCTGTCTGCCCACCCACCCACCCACCCACCCACCCATCCATCCATCCATCTATCTATCTATCTATCCATCCATCCATCCTTCTGTCTGTCTGTCTGTCTATCTGTCTGTCTGTCTGTCTGCCTGCCAGCCCGCCCATCCATCCATCCATCCATCCATCCATCCATCCATCCATCCATCCATCCATCCATCCATCTATCTATCTATCTATCTATCCATCCATCCATCCTTCTGTCTGTCTGTCTGTCTATCTGTCTGTCTGTCTGTCTGTCTGTCTGCCTGCCAGCCCGCCCATCCATCCATCCATCCATCCATCCATCCATCCATCCATCCATCCATCCAATTTCCATCTATAAAATACCATAAAAGTGACTATGTGGGTAAAAGTCATTTTGTACAATACTCTTCAGATGATGCCCATGAGCTTGTACAGGCTGTGAATAAAACTACAGAGAAAAACTCAGATCAGATCCTGAGTGTGAGTGACATCAGCACTCTAAATCATCAGCCAGTTACGCCTCTCTACAGCTTGTTACGAGAACATTCTGACCATAACAAAGACGGTGACAATTCAATCTAATTGACCTGTCAGAAGGCATTTTATAGTTACATAAAAGAATAGTTGTATGATATTAACATGTTTAGAGTTTGTTTGTTAGTGGATCTGTTGCTTGTCTAACTCTTAGACCACCATATGCATCCAAGACACATGACAGTCTGTTGCTGTAATTCAACACCTATGTCATGTTTTACTTCAAATTTATTAAATGTCCATTTTTAGATTTTAATGGAGATTTAGACTCCTAGCTATGGAATGAAACATGGACTCAGTGACCTCTAGCTGTTCCTTGCCTCAGTGATGTATAGTTGTTCCTTTTCTGGATGCTGCAAACTTCCAACATATTTTATTCTAAGTAAATATGAATATGTCTGGTGATAATGATTGGTATTGATATTTAATGAGTCAAATTCTTTATTTACTAGCAACCAATTGTATGTTGATTTTTGGCATATTTTCATATTGTCTAGACAAGAGAGAATATGGAGAATAAGTGTAACCTTTCCACCAGTTATGCAGTCACCTATGGTGCAGTTCTGTATGTGGGGGTACTGGAATTTTCAAAAGCAAGCTTTTATAGAGATTAATTGTTCTTGAATAAGAAGGAGAATAACATGTAACTTGTTCGGAGTCTATAAGAGATATTCACTTTTACTAAACATTTCCAAACTGTCATAGTTCTGTATATCTTATATCTTTCCCATACCATTAAATGGCACATGGGGCTTGCAAGGTAGTTTGCCAATTTTTCCTTTCTTCGGCAAGTCTTTCAACTTCATCAAGGGATTTTATGCCTGTTAATTTGGCCTCTCTTAACAATGTCCTCTTCAGAGTTTAATGTGGTCTGCCTCTTTTTCTATGGCCTGTTGTGTTCAGCTTGATAGCTTATTTTGGGATTCTCTGATCCTTTCTTCTCATCACGTGACCAACATATGTCTATCTCCTTTTCCTGATCACCCATAAGACTGGATGCTGTTCAGTCATCTGTTTTATCTCAGCATTGTTCTTGAATTTGTTCCACTTGATGCCGAGAAATTTCCTTAGGCATTTGTTTTCAAAAGAGTCTAATTTCTTGTCTATTTCTTTAGCTTTTTTCCAGCTTTCGCATGCATAAATGAGAGTGGATATTGCATTTGAATTGAATAGTCTGAACTTGGTTTTTGTAACTTTTGAATACCATATGTTCTCAAGATTCTTGAAGATTGATGCTGCTTTTGCAATTCTAATTCTGACATCCTTTCTGAGGTCACCATCTTGGTCTATGTAGCTGCCAAGGTATGCAAATTGAATTACTTCTTCAACATCTGTCCCTTCTACGTGTATGTCTCCATTCAGATTTACAGGAAGTTTCATTATTTCTGTTTTGTCCTTGTTAATTTCAAGTCCTATTTTGCTAGCCAGTGAAGACAGGCTATCTGTTTTTTCTTGCATGGAGTTCACAGTGTTACAGATAAGAGTTATGTCATCAGCAAAATCAAGATCTTCTAATTGGGTCTCATGTACCCAGTCAATACCTATGTTACCTAAGCAGCATTTATTCATTATGAAGTCTATTGTAATTCCAAAAAGCAAAGGAGACAGTATACATCCTTGTTTCACACCTGTTTCAATCTGGAACCATTCACTCATCCCTTCTTCTGTTTTTACTGCACAAACATACCCATTGTATAAGTCCTTAATGATGTTGACAATTTAAGATGGTATTCCATATAGACTTAAAATTCTCCATAATGAATCTCTGTGTATGGTGCCAAATGCCTTTTTAAAGTCTATGAAGTTCAGTATTAATGGTTTCTGCTTTTCAATATGTTCTTCAAGTATTATTCTTAGAGTACAGATATGGTCAAGCTTCTCCCTTTTCAAAATCATGCTTATTCTTCTCTGATTGCAGTATCCACTATATCTTTAAGTTTATTCAAAATGACCTTGAAAAATACTTTTGACACAACTGATTTTAAGATTACTCCTTTCCAGTTGTTACAGTCACTAAGGTTGCCTTTTTTTGGTATTTTAAAAATGATTCCTTTTTTCCATTTAGAAGGGGACCTTTTCTTCTTTCCAAATCTTGTTAAACATTCTCTGTAGCTGTCTCATGTCACTATTGTTAGCTTTTAGCATTTCAGGTGTTATTTCATCTTCACCTGCAGCTTTTTTGTTAGCCATTAGATTCATTGTTGTTTCAATTTCATGCTATTTAATTTCATCTAGGTTGACATTTAGTTGTGGGGCTGGTAAGTTGGTTTCAAGGTTTAACAATTCTTTTGAGTGTGGTCAATTAAGTATTTCTTGGAAGTGTTCAGCTCATCTTTGCTTTTGGCCTTTACTTGATGTTAACAGGGTTCCAGTTTTACTAAGGATTGGCCTTTCTTTAGATGTAGTAGTACCTGTTAGCCTCTTTTGTATGTTATATAAAGTTTTGCTGTCTCCTGTTGTTGCTTCTTTCTCTGCCTCTTTCACCAAATTGTCCATGCATTCTCTTTTATCCCTTCTAGCTGAACTTTTCACTTTCTTGTCTATTTCTTTGTATGTTGCTTTTGCCATATCTTTTCCAAGATCTGTTTTTACATTCAACATGTCTAATTTGGCTGCTCGTCTTTCATGTACGTACTTCCATTTGTTTTCTGATATCCATGCTTTCTATTTGGTTTTTTCAGTCCAACACTTGCTTTTGCTGCTGTGTTTATGGGTGTGCTGTAAGATTTCCATAATTCATCTCTACCTATCTCCTCTACTTCACTGGGTGTTGTGGAATGATGGGCAAGTTCCTGATTGAAATTACTGTTTGCAATCTCCTCTTGTAGGCTGTGGCTGTTCAACTTTCTGTGTATTGATTTCTTGGGTTATGATCACTGTTAACATCTGCACCCCTATAAGCCCTTACATCTATCAGAGATGTTCTGTATTGCTTTCTTATACAAAAATGATCTATTTGGTTTCTAGTTCTATCATCTATAGATATCCACATTGTTTTATGTATCTATTTGTGTGGAAATATTGTGCCTCCAATGACCATGCCCTCTGTAAGACATATTTCAATTAATCTTTCTCTGTTCTGATTAACCATGTCAATTCCTTCTTTCCCAATTACTTTTTCAATGTCGGTGTTATCTTTCCCTACCTTAACATTGAAGTCCCCCACAGCAATTAGAATGTTGTGCTTAGGGACTGTGTTGATGATTTGTTGTAATTGGTGATAGAAGTCATCTTTCACCTCAACTTCATGGGTGCATAACACTGTATTATTGTCATTCTTCCATGTCTTAGTTGTATCGTGGTCTTATTATATGACTGTTCACTGGTTCCCATTTTACAAGACTCTTTGTTGCTACATTTGACATAATAATACCTACCCATCTTGATGTTTACCATCATTTCTGCCTGAATGTATTATTAATTTACCGTTTTCCGCCAATCTTTTACCTGGTTCTGGCCATCACATTTCATTGATGCCCAGTACTTCTAGATGGTATCTCTCCATTTCTTTGATGACCTGAGTAGTTTTTGTTGGTGCTGCCATCGTTCTTACATTCCAGAATCCAATCTTTGTCACATGTTTGGGGCCGACGAATGAGCTCCTCAGAGTTGGCATCTCTGATGCTCGGTTAGTTTCTCTGCGAGTTTCTGTAACAATATATTTTTTTCCCATCTGGAGTTGCCTCTAGATAGTTCCCAGGATAAGGTTGTTAGCCTTATCCCCAGCTCCTGGTACACTGTATATAGTACAGATATAATAGTATGGCTAACCCTATCATGGAGTCACCTAGTGGGTAAAGTAAGAGGTTGATTATTACCTTTGATAGTCAGGACACTAGAGACTTATTTGGTCAGTATCAAGTCTGGCTGCCTTTCTTGTCCCCAAATAACAGAAGCAGATAAGCAACAGTTTCCAGAATAGAGTGACCAGAGGTGGTGTGGGGAGCCAGTGAATGGGGCCATCAGATGCATTTGAACCACCGACCTTCATCATGAGATACAACACACTATACTCTGTGCTACCAAGGGCAGATCACAAGAATAACATTTTTTTCTTGTGTTGTTGATATCTCATATTTGTCATTTGTTTTATTCATCAAGCTTTTTCCTGCTCTCTCTCAGTTTTCATGAAAGTGATTCTAAAGCATTCTGTACTCCTGCACTGTCTCATCACAACACAGACAGCACATATTCATTTGGATTGTAACAGCATTGGTAGTATATTGCGGATTGTATTTGTTTTATGGGTACTCATCACACTTCTTTATTTGTTACTTTTTGATATATTCGGTAGTGAAAACCATTTTACTTTTTTTAAAAATTAAAATTTCTTTTTATTTATGTTCTTATTCAACATTAAACAAAAGTACAATCATGACAGTTTGTTACAATTACCAATTATTGTGCCATAGGTTGTTTTGTTACAATCAGTTTTACTGTTACTCATCATCATCATGTGACATCACCAGAAAGAAAGTTGATGGTAATGAATCTTCAGTGCCTGGTGCACTTAGCCAGGATGTGTCATTTCCAGTCTTGTATACCATCTTCCCATCTACATCTCTGTCTTCCTCTTGTAAAGTAAGAGAACACAGTTTTGTGGGATCATACCTAAAAAAAAAAACATAGACAAAGCACTTTAGTGAAACATCAACGAAAGAAAAATCACGTCTCACTAAAGTGCTTTGTCTATGATTTTTCAAGGTCTGATCCTACAAAACTGTGTTCTCTTACTTTACCATACGAAAGCATCTTGCTCTTTTTTCCTTCTACCCTTCTATGAGTATATTGTTATGTTTTTTGATATGGTAAAAGTATTTGTTTTGCTCATCTTAATTTTACTGAGGAGTTCACATTACACTTGGAGCTGTTCTAAAAATTGTACATTTGATCTTTTACTGTTGCTAGTATATCCATAATGTCTTTAAACCGATTTTGTTTCTTCCTGTAATTAGCAGTACTTTTATAAAATAATATCTAGTTATCTACTTTGTGTATTATTTATGCCAACATTTGTTTCAAACTTTCTGATCTCTAATAACCATTAGTTCTTTCTCTCTCTACACACACATATATATATATATATATATATGCACACACATAATGAATAATCTGCTATATTATTTGTGTAATCTTCTGTGTTTCTTTACATTTTTTTTTAATTGTGTCAGTTAGTATTGTTTGAATTAAATAGAAAAAAAATATAGTTTTAATATCTACACTCAAACTCTCCTGCACAGACATGTTGGTTATTAGTAACTGCTGCATACATTATAATTACAAACAAGCTGTGATGTGTCAAATATTCACATATAAGCCCAAAATAAATGATGGAGGACATGCTACAAACTATCCATTGTAAGCCACACTTTTTTCCTTAACATGTTTTTGTTTCTTAAAAATGTGTGTCGACAGTACAGAGAAGCAGAATTATGGCGAAATGGTGCAGGAAGAAGCAGATGCAATCTTACTTTCTGTTTACTGAAGAGTTCTACATCATTTAGTCTAATGTAAAGAAAATAAATAAATGATTTTCATAATATATGTATTGTGTAACACATATTATCTCATCTAAAATGTCCCCATCCTTTGATATTTTAATAATTGTGACAGATACCATGAAAGGAAACTAGTAGTAATTTTTGTAACATATATAAAGTTTTAATCTACAAAGAACTAACCAAGCAGTGTTCATATTCACTGATGGTTAATTATCTACAATGTTCATACTCACTGACGGTTAATTATCTACAATGTTCATACTCACTGATGATTAATTGTCTACAACGTTCATACTCACTGATGGTTAATTATCTACAATGTTCATACTCAATGATGATTAATTGTCTACAATGTTCATACTCAATGATGGTTAATTTCAACAATGTTCATACTCACTGATGATTAATTGTCTACAATGTTCATTCTCATTGATGGTTAATTAACTATTTTATTTAAAGTGTGTGGGGCGCAAGTATTGGTCTGTCACAAACATGACTAAATGTTGAGTTTCCTAATCATACATGTGGTCTAATAAAAACTTAGCAAGGTCTTAATGTTACATAATGTGAATATGCCCTCAATAGAAAATAAAACATTCATTACTGTTTTACCATTTGCCTTCTACCATCTACAGGCCTTTTTCCATTGGTAATTTGATGGTGTTCTTCTTCACAAAATCTAGATCAAACACTAGCAATGTCCAGTTTCACTGGCAGTAATTTAATACCACTTATGTTATATCTTACATCCTTCCCGTGCTGTTAAACATCACATAGGGCTTGCGTGGTAGTTTGCCAAGATTTCTTGTTTTCACCAAGCTTTCAAGTTCATCAAAGGATGGTATTCTCACTAAACTGGCCTCTCATAACAATGTCTTCTTTAGAGTTTCACATGGTCTACCTCATTTTCTTGGCCTTTTGTGTTCCACTGGATACCTTGTTTTGAGATTCTCAGATTATTTCTTTTTATCACATGACGGACATACGTCATTCCTCTTTTTCTGATCACCTATGAGACAGCTTGTTATTTGCTCATCTGACTTATCCGTGTGTTGTTCTTGACTTTGTTCCACTTTATACTGATTATTTTCCTTAGGCATTTGTTTTCAAGAGAATCTAATCTGTTGTCTATTTCTTTAATTGTTTTCCAGCTTTCACATGCATAAATGAGGGTGGATATTATATTTTAATTGAATAATCTTAACTTGGTTTTTGTGCTTATAACTTTTGAATGCCATATGTTCTCAAGATTCTTGAAGGTCAGCACTGCTTTTGCAATTAGAATTCTAACTTCCTTTCTGGTGTCACCGTTCTGGACTACATATCTGCCAAGATATGCAACTTGATGTACTTCTTCAACAGCTGTTCCTTCTGTGTATATTTTTCCTTCATGGTTAATGAGAAGTTTCATTATTTTTTGTTTTTTCCTTGTTAATTTCAAGTCCTATTTTACTTGCCATTGAAAACAAGTTATCTGTTTTTTCTTGCATTGATTTCGCATTGTCACCTGGTCAAATCAATATCTTCCAGTTGATCTAATGTACCTAATCAATGCCTGTTTTACCAGTGCAGCATTTTTTCTTTATGAAGTCTATGGCAATTCCAAAAAGCAAAGGAAATTATATACATCCTTGTTTCACGCATGTGTCAATCTGGAACCATTCACTCATTCCTTCTTCTGTTTTGAATGCACAAACACATCCATTATAGAGTTCCTTAATGATGTTGACAATCTTAGACAGTATTCTACCTGTATATATTTTTAAAATTCCCCACAGTGAGTCTCTGTATGTGCTATCAAATGCTTTTTTAAAGTTTATGAAGTTTAGGATTAATGCTTTTTACATTTCGATATGTTCTTAAAGTATTTTTCTTAGAGTAAAGATCTGTGTCGAGACAGTTCCTCTCTTTTCGAAGTCCTACTTGTTCTTCTCTTATTGCAGCATCCACTATAACTTTAATTCTATTCAAGATAACTTTTCAAAATACTTTTGACACAACCAATAGTAAGGTTACTCCTCTCTAGTTACTGCAGTCACTAAATTTGCCCTTTTTGGTATTTTAGCAATGTTTCCTCTTTTCCATTTAGAAGGGATGTTTACTTTTTTTCCAAACTTTATTAAACATTCTCTGTAGTTGTCTCATGTTGTCACTATTGATAGCTGTTAACATGTCAGCTTTTCTTTCATCTCCACCTGCCAGTTTGTTGTTAGCCATTAAATTCATTGTTGTTTCAGTTTCAAGCAATGTAAATTCATTTAGGTTGACATTTAGTTGTGGGGCTGGTAAGTTGGTTTCAGGGTCTATCAACTCTTGTGGGTGTGGTCAATTAAGTATTTCTTGGAAGTGTTCACCCCACCTTTGCTTTTGGTCTTTACTTGATGTTAATAGGGTTTCCAGCTTTGTTAAGGACTGGTCTATCTTTGGATGCAAAAGTACCTGTTAGCCTCTTCTGTATGTTATATAGAGTTTTGCTGTCTCCTTTTATTTTTTGCTTTCTCTGCTTCTTTCGCATTATTGTCTATGTATTCTCTTTTATCCCTACCAGATGAACTTCTTACTTTATTGTCTAGTTCTTTGTATGTTGCTTTTGCTAAAACTTTCCAATATCTGTCTTTACATTCAACATGGCTAATTTGGCTGCTCGTCTTTCATGTATGTATTTCCATGTGTTATCTGATATCCATGCTTTTCTACGTGTTTTTTTTTGCAGTCTAGCACTTGCTTTTGCTGCTGTGAAGAACACGCCTGTGCTGTAAGAAATCCATAATTCATCTATATCTGTCTCCTCTACCTCCCAGAATGCAGCGAACATATATATATACATATATATATATATATATATATATATATATATATGCTTTTCTTATTTCCGCACTTAAAAAACATCTCACATTTTTCAGTAAAATCATGTTCAGAACAAATGTATGTTTGTTGCCATTTCTATATTAGATTTCAGTTCCTTTCAACACTAAAAGACTATGTTTCATATCAATGTCTGAAATAAGCACATCTGTCATCACATTTGTTCACAAGGGAAAAACAAATGTCCACAACTCGGGACAGTCATCATTTCAATGACACAATTGTCTGTGATGTTTTTCGCTTCCGGGTGACGTACAAGATGGCGGGAGCTTTTTAACGCTCTCGCTGGCATACTTGTGTATGAGTCTTCTGCGTCGCCACACATCGTAAAACGTGAGCTGGGTGTGAGGTCAACATCCTCAACCTGACACTCATCTAGAGCCGACTCTAGATGGGGAAAAACCCTGCCGTTATGGAATCTCTCAACATTTGTAACCGAACATCAAGGTCACCAATTCTGCATGCCGTTGACAACGATCGAAAATTGATCAGACCCAAATGCATAACAGAAATCAGATTTTGGAAAGTAAGAACGATGGCCACACCAACAAAAACTGCTCTGGTAATAAAAGAAGTGGACAGATATCACCTGGATGTGTTGAGCATCAGTGAAATGCGATGGCATGGAAAAGAACGGCGGAGAACCGTAAGTTAATAATATATTCCGGCAGAGACGATGGGAAATACCAGGAAGGAATGGGTATAATTATGTCATCTGTGGCAGCAAAGAGCCTTACAGAATGGGAACCAGTGAAAAGTCGTATGATAAGAGCACGATACAAAATAATGCACGGAAGAATGACAAGTATACAATGTTATGCACCCATGAACGATACAGACGATGAAATAAAAGACGATTTCTATTACCAACTACAACAACTTATCAACAGAATACCTAAACACGCCATCTTAAATGTCATGGGAGTCTTCAACGCCAAGGTAGGAACAGATAACACGTCGAAAAAGTAATGGGGAAAGAATGAATTGATACAGTAAATCAGAATAGAGAACGATTAATGGAAATATATCTAGTAGAGGGTATGGTCACTGTAGGAACAATATTTGAATGCAAAGAAATACATAAAACAACATGGATATCTCCAGATGATAGAAACAGAAACCACATAGATCATTTTTGTATTAGAAAACAATTCAGAACACCTCTTATAGATGTAAGAGCATATAGAGGTGCAGATGTCAACAGTGATCACAATCTGTGTATAGGGAGAATACGACTTAAAGTAAAAGTCAACATAAGAGAGATAAACAGTCATAGCATATAAGAAGAAAATACTTACAGTTATTTCAGTCTGGAACTTACCAAACATCTCGCAGCACTCAAAGAGGTAGATGAGACAGATATAGATGAATTGTGGAATTCATACAGCACAACCATAATCACGGCAGCAAAAGCAAGTGCTGGACTGCAATCAACAAGTAGAAAAGGATGGACATCAGATAACACATGGAAATACATGGGTGAAAGAAGAGCAGCCAAATTAGCCATGTTGAATCTAAAGACAGATCTTGGAAAAGTTTTGGCAAAAACAACTTACAAAGAACTAGACAATAAAGTAGAAAGTTCAGCTAGAATAGACAAAAGAGAATATATAGACAGTATGGGAAAAATTCTCAAAATGCAACAAAAACAGGAGACATCAAAACTCTATATATAACATAAAGAAGAAAACAGGTGATATTACCTCCAGAGAAAGACCAATATTTTGCAAAACAAGCAAAATATTAACATTAAATAAAGACCGAAAGCAAAGATGGGCCGAACACTTCTAAGAAATACTTAAACGACTACACCCAAATGAAGTAATAAATCTTGAAACCGATTTTCCAATCCCACAACTGAATGTCAACTTAGATGAAATTACACTGAATGAAACTGAAACAGCCGTGTATCTAATGGTTAGCAACAAAGCTGCAGGTGAAGATTAAATAACAATCGAAATGTTAAAAGCTATTAACAGTGACAACATGAGCCAACTACAGTGAATGTTACTAGGAGCAGTGGTTCTCAAACTTTTTTAGATTGTTAATCCTTGAAATAGTAACAAATCGCATGTGCTACTTTTTAGTATTGTACATTATATATACGATTACAAGGACTCTCATAATACCC
>CM019721.1:29809776-29881911 GCA_009760885.1 Achatina immaculata | reverse complement strand
AAATATATCCATACTACAAAAACTAAATATTGAAGACGGCTGGCTAATAAAAAGAACTGAAGAGAGAAAACTTCAATATTCTGAATACATTAAATGGCATGCTAATCTAGAGAAAACCGTCTTGGAAGGATATATAATGGGAACAAGAAAGAGAGGAAGACCAAGGCTAAGATGGCTGCAAGACGTCGTTGATGATTTGCAAATGGATGCATCAGCAGTAACACATCTTGCTTACAGCTGAAAGGCCTACATAAGTGCTGTTAGGGAGGTAAAGTTAAGCAAAGGACATGCAAATGAATCCATGAATGAAGATACAGCTTAGTCTTCGAGTATTACGACTGTCAGTTGTTTTGGTATCTACAGAGCTAACCCAATCTCTCTGAGAAAATTGTAAACCGACTAGTCCTCGAACATTGAGAACATTCAAGAAAATGATCAGAAACCTAAAAGATACTTTTCCAAGTATTACTTGTGTAAACCTTGCTGGCTCCAAATCTAAGTTTTATGGAAGTTATTGGGAAGAAAATAGATCAACCCAGCTGTTCAGGAATTCCCTTGGCATGACTTAATACAATGTATTATCTATAACTAAGTAACAACTAAATCTGTAGACCAAACTGGTCTGTATTCCTCTGGCCCTTCTAAGTAATTAAACATTTGTCTCAGTTATTGTGCAAATGCATTATAAAACATTTCAGCCGCTGCTGCCATGAATTCCCTAACCCTCTATCTCACACAGGCCCCCTTTGTGCCGATGCACTGAATAACATATTTCCAATTGTGCCAGTGCACTGAATACCATATTTCCATTGTGACAGTGCACTGAATACCATATTTCCATTGTGCCAGTGCACTGAAATAAAAACATGATAGACCTCGGTGTGTTCATCAAATATGACAAGACTTAACAGAATCAGCGAGATCTTCACGTACGACGACATTGACGGTAATCCAACAGCAAAGTATGATTTACGACACATCATGTAATGCACAGTACATTTGAACCAAACATAATGATACGGCAGGGCTAACACAGATGAGATGAAATTAGCGCCCTACCTTAACCTCTGGTCGACTTCTCTGCTTTCAAGTCTCACATTCCTCGCATTCCTAGGTCCTATACTTTCCGATCACGTGAATGGTGACTCTATGCTCACTTCGTACACGAATGGACTTCGAATATCTGTTCACACTTGGTTGGCCTAATGAACGAGATCCTCAGTCATAACTGAGCGTCGTCCTTGTCACACATCGAACCTCACACTGGCGAAAATAGCGATTATATGGTCAATTTTTACTCTATCGCTACTCGTGCACACAACCGAACACAGCTGGATTGTGGATTGACATTAGCGGTATAGCTCTTTACTTGTTACCACAGGAAAAGCGCTGGTTGCTATGGCACCCGGTTTATTTTTACATAGTAGTCGGAGATTGCTGAGTTTTTTTTTTAATTAACCTTCTTGGTACATAGAGTTTAGTGGAGAATTAGTGGTAGCTTTTTATATAATATTACCGGTATGTGATGTAAAAGAAACAAAAATATTCCATTTTGCAAATTTTCCTGGCCTGTTTGTAGAAACTGTAAACTTTATTTTAGGTGATAGTCGTCTCCCTTTCAGACAGATTTTACGTTTCGTAGATGTAAAATATGCGTGTCACGTGATTTCTTTATAGATTTTACTTCAATGACGATAGTGACTGTTTTTTCTATCAAGAACAAGAGTAGACGATATAGCTTTTGGTAAAATAGGCCAAACCTAGAAATAACACTAGCGGATGGCATATTTCCTAGGAAACCACACGACGGCCTGAAGAAAGCAATAGTAAACGAAACAATCCCTAGGAAAAACACGACGACCTTGATAGTGGACATTATCTTTCTTGGGAAGCTACATAAATGAATAAATAGAAATAGAATGGTATAGTAGGAAACTATACAACGACGTTGATAGAATAATATAAGATTGTATAGTTCCAAGGAAACTAATCGACGTCCTAGATAGAACAACACTGCACTTTATATTTACTTGGAGACTACTCGACGTCCTAGATAGAACAATATCGGACGGTATATTTTCTACTAAACTATATGAAAACAAAGACAGAAAAATACTGGATCGTTTAGTTCCTAGGAGACTATACGAAAACATGATTAAAACAATTTTGGATGTAGAACAATATTGGATGGTTTAGTTTCTTAGAAACTACACGACTATTTAGACAGAACAACACTGGACGGCATAGTTCCAAAAACTACCTGAACATGACTGCCTGAACATGACTGCCTGAACGAAGAAAGAACCAACACTGATGTTAAAGGCCAAGCACATGTGGGAGAGTCCTGAGTGCAAGGAGGCCCATCTCTAGGCCAGCAGCAGAGCATGGCCGTTCAAGTTCAAGTTCAAGCTTCACGACGGTTTGAAGAAAACAGTATAATTTCTAGGAAGCTACACGACGACTTGAAGAAAACAGTATAATTTCTAGGAAGCTACACGACGATTTGAAGAAAACAGTATAGTTTCTAGGAAGCTACACTACGGTTTGAAGAAAACAGTATACTTTCTATGAAGCTACCCGACGATATGAAGAAAACAATATAATTTCTAGGAAGCTACACGACGGTTTGAAGAAAACAGTATAATTTCTAGGAAGCTACTCGACGATTTGAAAAAAACAGTATAATTTCTAGGAAGCTACTCGACGATTTGAAGAAAACAGTATAATTTCATGTGCCACAACTAATACCAGTCCTCCATAGCTAAATCGCTAAAGACGCGTGGCAACTGGAAGATCATGGGTTCGATCCCGGGACCGAAAAAAAGCAACAACTCACAAGACCTCTGGGAGTCATGACCCAGAGGGGCCCACCCCCCTTAGAGTGTCAGGAGTTTAAAGGGCCGAAACACTTGTCTGAGAGGGGGTACTTCCTCTGATGATCTGAAGGAGTTGTGTTGTTGTTCCGCTCTCTACGGTAGAGAGTTTCCTGCATCTAGAAAGCTACACGACGGTTTGGAGAAAACAGTATAATTTCTAGGAAGCTACACGACGATTTGAAGAAAACAGTATAATTTCTAGGAAGTAACACAACGGTTTGAATAAAATAATATCATTTTAAAGAAGCTACACCACGGTTTGAAGAAAACATTATAATTTCTAAGAAGCTATAATTCCAGGAAAAACGAAAACGACAGTTTGTGAGGTGTCTAAGGACCAAAGAATTCATTGAAACATTCCACTCACTGAAGTAGGATTCTTCGTTAGACAAAGAAACTTTTTTTTTCATATTTGTGCTCAATATTTATGCACAAAAGAAATGTAAAAAAATAACTGACCTGTTAAAATAGTCTACACGTTAAAAAGCATAGAGAATTCACATAATACTTTACTATTAAGTTCAACAACCTTCTAGAAGGTTCTACAATATTCTATTCATTTCCACAACCTTCTAGAAGGTTCTTCAGAGTCTAGAAGATTTGAATATAAACAACATTTTTAGTTTCACCTCCGGGAGCAAGAATAAATTCTTCCGTGAACCCATATTTGAGCACCCAAAATAAAGTCTGTGGGAGAAAAATGGCAATCTCAACTCTCTCTCTCCCGCTCTCTCTCTCTCTCCCTTGAGCAAGCAACACATAGATGTGCGTGGGAGAAACATGGTGATCTCAAATCTATCTGCTCCTTCTCTCTTCCTATCTTTCCCTCTCTCTCTTCCTCTCTCTCCCTTGAGCAAGCAACATAAAATTGTCCTTGGGAGAAACATGGCGATCTCATATCTATCTCTCTCTCTATCTGCCCCTATCTCTCTCATTTTCCCTCTCCCTCTTTTCTCCTTTTCTTTCTCCCTCTCTCTCTCTCTTTGTTACTCTCTCCCTCTTTCTCCCCCTCCCTCTCTCTATCTCTCCTCTCCCTGCCTCTCCATCCTTCTTTCCTTCTCCCTCTCTCCCTAATTTGAAAACTAATTAGAAAAAATAAGAGCAATGAAGTCTACCATAGAGTACAATAGAAAGATAATATAAACATAAGGAGAAAACACAGCTAATATTTAGTTTTACAAATATAATTAAAACAAAAAGAGACCATCAACTAAAAGAGTGAAATGACACTGCCACATTCCCTGAAAGATGACAAACTGAAAGACTTGCCGCATTAGTTTACCTTATATACGAGCATCTAAGATTCGGGTGGATGCTGGAAGTTTCTCGAACATCATGAGTACAAGACCGCAGTCATATCCACAACTTTCTAGAAGATCCCACCCCCACCCCTAGCCCCCTCCCCCATGTGGTTGTTAGTTGATAAACCACTGTAAGGCGCTCTCTATTATGAAATAAACACTCTGACCATTTTCTAAATGGACACTGAGGTGAACAGCAGTAGGGTGTCTTTCGTGAATCAGAAATCTACACCGTGTATCATTTTTCTCGTTATCAGTGCCAAAAGTTTAGCATCTCTGCAAATATAACGTCATCAATTTTTGTGCGCTGACCTTTGTCCGTCACGTCCGACAATCCTAAGAAGGCATACATATTACGGGAGTTTCTTCCCGTCGTTCAGTTGGGGATTGTTTGCATTGATCAAAGCGCCCACTACCCAGGCCCCCCGCCTCAGGGGTCCTAGAGATTACCCAACCCCCACGGTGCATTGTCCAGATTGTAAGTCATATGTGTGCCAAATTTGGTTGAGATTGTTCCAGCTTTCCAGCGTGATGCTCTAACATACATATATACACACATACATACATACAAACGTTCATTTATATATATATATATATATATATATATTATATATATATATATACATATATATATATAGAAAGAGAGAGAGAGATATTTATTTATTCATAATTTGAATTGTAGGCATCGTAAAGGGCATAAATAAGAAAGTACACCATTCTATCTATCTATCTATCTATCTATCTATCTATCTATCTATCTATCTATCTATCTATCTATCTATCTATCTATCTATCTATCTATCTATCTATCTATCTATCTATCTATCTATCTATGGCTATCATGCTCTTCCACAATTCCTTGCTCCGAGTGCTAATTATAAGCTGTTTTGGTGTTCTTTGTGCCATCTAGTTAGTCCATCCAGCATTTTCCGCAAGATATTTGTAAAGCGTGATATAATTTTCCCACTGTCAAGTACCGTAACTACTGCTTTTCTAGATTACGATCTCAGAAGAATTGCATCAAATTTCTACTAGTATGTTGACCGTCTCAGACTTACGCAAAAGTTGTCAGTCTCAGAATTCCAAAAGTTGGTGCACAATCTAAAATTTACACCAAATTTTCTACAACTTTACACAAACTCGAACTTCTCTTAAAATTTCTAATATATATACATATATTGGCAACCTCTAATTTCCGCGCATGTCTACTAATCAGAAGATATCAAACTCTCATGAAATATTTTAGTACACTGTTATCAAAACCTTATATATCACCTATCAAAGTTTCTAGCGTACTGTATGCAGGCAATATTCTAATGTCCATTTTTCTACTAAGCTGTATGCAGAGAATATATAATTTTCCAAGAGACTATAAGCAGATCATACCTAGAGGATATCAAAATTCCTAACACACTATAGGCAGAAAATAAACATAGTAAATGTCAACGCGACTGCCAGACTGTAGGTTAAGGCAGGAAAACTCACTTTAAGCTCCTTCGTGCACAATCTCTTTTCTTCATATTTTCTAATAGGCTTCGTTCAGACGATCTTTGACATTCTTCCGATAGCCTTAAATATATTGTGCAAACAAACGATCTCTGGCATTCATCAGATTGTCTTAAACATAGTATGAAAACAAACGATATCTGACATTCACTAGTTTGTCTTGAATATAGTGTGTAAACAAACGTTATAAGCCGGACTATTTCACTTTTTGTAGGGACTGTGTAGAAAGTGTCCTAGGTCTTTGTTTTTTTTTCTTTCTTGTAGACTGTGTGCAGAAGAAAAGTTCGAATGGGCAGGATTGGAGACGGTGGATGGGAAGTTTGTGATGATCCTAATGTGAGACCTCGACCTCCTTGTATCGTCTATTCCTTTGGTATCAACTACGACTTCTCATTTGACGACGACGTGTCGAAAGTTTACGGCTGTCACGTGTTTTCCTTTGATCCCACCATGAAAAAATTACAGGATCAGTATAACAGGTTAGTTAAGTAATTCTTAAAGAATTAGTTCATAATTAGTTCTGAGTATTTTCTGCTGAAAGCAGTAGTAATCTGATTCCTAAGAATAATGGTGAGAATACTATGGGTAGTCAAGAAAACAAATGAAGAAGTTCAAACTGAGCTCGAGGAAAACAGAGAAAGTATGGCAACATTCAGAACAGAACAGTCCAGTTTTCTAGGACATGTTTTGATAAGAGGCAAACTGGAACACCCGGTGATAAGGGGAAAACAAGAGGGACAGAGGAAGACAAAGAAATAATATACCTCACAGGCTGAAAACCGTCGCACGGAGCACGGTCCAACACACATCTTACAGAGAGAGCAAAGGATAGATAGCTGTGGAAGTCAACGACGATCAACGCCTGACTGGCATGGAGCAGAGAGAGAGAGAGAGAGAGAGAGAGAGAATGCTCTGTTTTTACCTTTAATAAATCTGTGGATGTAGAGTTTTCACGTATAAATAAGTATGAGGCAAAGGAGTGGAGGCGTGTAATCAGAGACTGGCATCCTCGCACTCCCAGCATTCCCATACGTGCTCCGCCTTCCGTTCCAACATCCACTGAAGTGTGCGTCTGCTGATGGAGGCAGCTACGCACTGGCTGTGGGTAACCCACGCTAAGCCTCTTCGTTCTGAAAAACCTCCACTTTCTCTCTCCTCCCCCAACTAGAAGAAGAAGAAGACTTTTTGTTAAAAAAAAAAACAGTTTGTTTTGTACAGAATGAGGCTTGAAGTCTTACCTGAATGTCTTGAAAATCTAATGACCCGCTGTAGAATTTAGTAGAAAGATCGCGGGACTTTATACTTTCATATTAAGCTCTGATACAGATACATAGGTTCATACACCTCGACATATTTTGTCTCAGTTATGAACTACGACAAAGAAAAAACAAATGCAGGTAGAAGGAGAAATGCTTATCAGGAAACTGAGCCCATGAAGGTGTGGATGAAAGCTAGCCACTGGAAGTCCCCAGCCCGATTGCAGACCTATTGGAACCTAAACACATGATGCATATAGGCAGCTGAAATGTAAGAACACTTAGCCAGACTGGAAAACTAGCACAAACCATCAAGGAAATGCACAGATACAAACTAGACATACTAGGAATACAAGAAGCAAGATGGACAGGACAAGGCAGAAGGAAATTAACAACACAGCACACAGAAGATACAGTAATATGGTCAGGTAAAGAAGATCATCATGAAGGAGGAGTAGCATTGATTATAAGAAAAGAAGCTTCAAAAGCATTGCTGAAATGGACCCCTATAAATGAGAGAGTATTATATGCACGCTTCAACCCAAGATTCACGAAGCTGTCTATTATAGTTTGTTATGCACCAACAGAAGCAGCTGAAAATGAATTAAAAGAAGATTTTTACAACAGCCTCCAAGTCACAGTAGAAACAATATCCAAGCTTGATATGCTACTCATCTTGAGCGATTTCAATGTAATAGTGAAGGAAATGAAGATAGAAGAAGAATCATGGGAAGAGAAGGAATTGGAAAAATAAATGAAAATGGAGAAAGAAATTGATGTTCATCGGAGGGACAATTTTCCAACATAAAAATATCCATAAAGTGAGTAGGAGGTCCCCAGATAAAATCACAGAAAACCAAATCGATCACATACTAATAAACAACAAATGGAAACGGTCACTAC
Source organism: Achatina immaculata (assembly GCA_009760885.1). Classification (NCBI taxonomy): domain Eukaryota; kingdom Metazoa; phylum Mollusca; class Gastropoda; order Stylommatophora; family Achatinidae; genus Lissachatina; species Lissachatina immaculata. Next base: position 29,874,069 of record CM019721.1, on the reverse strand, counting down.
AAGATGTGCGAGCAAGGAAAGGAGGATATGTAGGAAGTGTGATCACAATCTTCTTGTAGCAAAAATACAACTAAAATTAAGGTGAGAACAAAATTAGAGAACACAGAAAGATACATTTTGATACAAGAAATGTGAAAGAACAGCAAACAAGAAATGAAGTCTCAATAGTACTTAAGATCCGCTTAAGTGTCCTACAAGACGAAGCAGAAATGTCCATACTAGAGTTCAGTAAAACGCTACATGAAACAACAAAAGAGGAGCTGGGATATCGGAAGCGGAGAAAAGAGGAATGGATAAGCAAGAACACGTGGAAAAAAGTGAGCAAAAAAGGAAATCAAGAAAATATTACTGAGCACCAAATTATAACGTCTTCAAGAACAAGTTTTAAGTAATTATGCACAAAAAGACAAAGAAGTGAAGGAATCATGGCGTCAAGATAAATGTCAATACTATGACAACTTAGCAGAACCAGCAGAGATAGCAGCACATGCAAATGACATGAAAAACATATACACAATCACAAAGTATATGACAGGTAACTTCAGCACAAGATGTGAAAGTGCAATAAGGACACAAAGCTGGTCAGTGGAGAAAGAGAAAAAATTGAAAGATGGAGGGAACACTTTAACACCCTACTAAACAGAACACAAGCAGCACAAACAATAGATATACCTGAAGCAAACACGGAACTAAACATCAATACAGGACCAATAACAATAAGTGAAGTAAATGGGGCGATAAAGAAGCTAAAATTAGATAGGGCACCAGGTGAAGATGAAGTGACTGCTGAGATGTTAAAAACAGAAGAAACAGAAACAGTAAAAGAACTTTGACGAATATTACAACAAATTTGGGATCTAGAAAAAAAACTCCAGAGGAGTTGAAAACTGGCCTTATAGTAAAACTACCAAAGAAGGGTGACCTAAGAGATTGCGGGAACTAGTGAGGCATTACCCTACTGCCACTCACCAGTAAAGTATTTTGCAGAATAATCATTAACATAATTGTACCAGCACTTGAGGGAAAACTTCAGAAAGAGCAGACATGATTTAGGAAAGGAACATCATGCATATACCACATATTTGTACTTAGACAAATATTACAACAGGCAAATGAGTGACATAACACAATATATTCATTATTTATAGATTTTGAAAAAAGCTTTTGACAGTGTCAACAGAGACGCACTGTGGAAAATCCTAAGATGTCATGGCCTCCCTCATAAGATATTGAATGTAATCAAAGCACTATACTAGGGTTTTCAGTGCAAAGTTATCTGTGGAGAACATACCTCCAGCAGCTTTAGGGTACAAACAGGAGTGAAACAGGGATGTGTACTATCACCAACATTATTTATCTTGGCAGTAGACTGGTTAATGAAGGAGGCAACATCAGACAAACGCAGAGGATTACAAAGGACCCTTGACACAGTGCTGGGGGACCTTGACTTTGCGGATGACATTTGTCTACTGTCAAGCAGCCACAAAGAAATGCAAGATAAAATAAGCAAGCTAACTCAGAATGCAAACAACATAGGATTAAAGATCAACATCGGAAAGACAAAGTTAATGAAGCAAAATGTGAACAACAGAAATGTACTGAGAGTGGATAGCAAGGTAGTGGAGGAGGTCAACGAATTTGTATACCTTGGCAGTAGAGTAGTAGAAAATGGAGACAGCACAGAGGACATCAACAGCACACTTACTAGAACAAACCAGGCTTTTGCAGTGCTGCAAACTATATTGAATTCTAAAAAATTAAGCATGAATACATAAATCAGGATATTTAAGAGTAATGTTCTAAGTGTATTACTCTATGGAAGTGAATGCTGGAAAATCACCAAACCATAGAAAACAAGTTGAATTCTTTCCAGATTAAATGTTTACGAAGAATTAGAAAAATATTCTGGCCAAACACCATAAGAAATAACATCTTGTTGGCAGAAATACAGATGAAGCCATTCATTTATTTGCGTGTTCCTTGCGGATCTTTGCCTCCCAAACAGCACTCCTGTAGGCCTCTCGGTTGTGAGCAAGATGGCCTGCTGCTTATGCATCCATTGACAGCAATTATTGAGGAAAGACGCTGGCAATGGTTGGGACATGTGCTCTGAATGACTGACAACTCACTACCAAATATAGCACTAAGATGGACACCACAGTGGAACAGAAGTAAAGGTAGACCAAAGGAGACGTGGATAAGAACAAAGGGAGAGAATTTTTGAGCAACAGAGGGCTCACCTGGACCAGAAGGCAAAGGACAGGCATTTGTAGAAATCCTCATGTGCCCTGGGCACTTAAGGTTCAGAGAGAGAGAGAGAGAGAGCGAGAGAGAGAGAGAGAGAGAGAGAGAGAGAGAGATTATGTACGCCACAATCACAGACGATTAGACTCTGTTAACAAATGTTAGACTTGTTGGTATACTTGATAGAACTTGTGTGTTTGTGTTAGCAGTGTAAGCTTTGTTCCTGTGGTCGCGAGAATATGCATCAAGTTACCTATAGCATCCAGTATTTTATATTACGCGTGTATATGTATGTTCAGCTATTTCATAACTGGCAGCCCCTTCTGTTTACTGGTCATGAATGACTGACTTAAAAAAACATTTTCTCCTAACAATTTTCTTTAAAGAAATATTATCCTATAGCAACAATTCAGTTGTTTTTCTCATTGCATTCTTGTTTCACTTCACAGATCAGAGCTCGTCCATTTCTACAAAGTTGGACTTTCTGACAACATCACCACACACCCAACGCTTGGAAATCTCAGCACTTTTTCTGGCATACGACAAATGCTGAATCATCAGAATGTTATGATCGATGTCCTCAAAATTGACATAGAAAGCTCAGAGTGGCTAGCCATACCTGAAATGATTGAATCAGGTCAACTGACTGCAGTACGTCAGCTGATGATTGAGTACCACGTGATGAAATCATCATATTCCTACTTGCTGCCAAAAGTACAAGCAGTACAGGCTGTCGAGAGAGCTGGTTTCAAGAGATATTATGTCCACAAAAATCCGGTATGTCGTAAGGCACTACCTGGGTTTCCTGTTGTCCGAACTGTCTGTTACGAAGTGTACTATATTCACTTGTGATTTGTGATGTTCTGTTTACCCTTCTTTTACATTTTCTCATAATAAATGAGTTGTTTTACCTTACTTCTGTCACCAGTTAGGTCCATCTGTTCTGAAGAAACATAGAAACGAAAATTAATATCAACATCTAATGATTCATTATTTTTTTAACAATGCTGCGATATAAAACATATCATTGCAGCCAACGTAAATAAATAAAATATGTAACAGCTAGGGTATTGCAGATCAAAGAGATTGTAACGTCATACAGGAAAGTTTCAAATATTGTTGTTCACAAAGTTACAGTAACACGACAGATATTATCGTGGTGTAACAAAATTCCAGAAACAGGAAGGAGAATGATCTAAGAAAAGATATGCTAGTAAACGAAAAGTTAAAACAAAATAAACATATAAATGCACAGAACCTGGTTGGTCAGAAAATTAACGGACACCTCATTTCATTAAAATAGAACAAATAATTTCTAGAACTTATGCAGTAGGTACAGACCGTTTTTAAAACAAACGAGGACATTCACAGTCGCACAATATCCACGCTGACAGCAGACAACAGAGAACACATAGATTGACAGCAGACAACAAAGAACACATAGACTGACAGCAGACAACAAAGAAAACATAGACTGACAGCAGACAACAGAGAACACATAGAGTGACAGCAATCAACAGAGAACACATAGACTGAAAGGAGACAACAGAGAACACATAGAATGAAAGCAGACAACAGAGAATACAAAGACTGACAGCAGATAACATAGAACACATAGACTGACAGCAGACAACAGAGAACACATAGACTGACAGCAGACAACGGACAACACATAGATTGACAGTAGACAACAGAGAACACATAGACTGACAGACAGTAGACTAAAGCAACATGAAGGGAGCTGCAGAACATGTCCACATCGCTTTGTACAGACTGGATGACACAAAGAAGATATCACGATCTTGTATCTTCCAGCCGTCTTGTCAGTAAACTTTAATGCAGTGCTAGAATGGATGTAGATTACACAGCCCAACAAAAAAGAAAAAAATAAATTCTTGGTGCCTTGGTTTCTAAGCCTGTTCCTGAGGTTATACGGGGCAGTGATTCAGAAAATTGCATTGGATAGACAGCATCAGCTCTAGTTTACTTGACGTGTTTGAATCTATTCAATTATAGTCCGCTCTTTAACAAATCTTTTCAGCAGAATTGAGATATCATAACAAACTGTTTTATTTCAATGGAAATTTATGCATTTAATTTACCCACATTTTTTGCCTGTAAAATGGCTCTTCTTTCACAATTATTCCTCTGCCTCCTTGCCTGTAACATCAAATCAACTGAATTTAGATAGTGGAAGATACAGACTGGGTGCTACTAAAGTGGACAGATGAATTCATAATTTTATGTTTTATAAATTTATACACTAGTTCAAAATTTAATTACTGTATCATCTAATGATACATGCATTTACCACTGTCTGGTGCATTTCTTTCTTGCCCTTTATATTCCAACCAAATGATATTCTAAAAAGAGACCCCAAATTGTTTATGTATAAATGTTAACAACTCTAAACTTTATTTTAACATTCTCTTGGACTCATGTATTCATTCATTTTGTGTTGTTATTGCATGTTATGATATCATTATTTCGTTTCATGCTTGGAGACTATCATGATGTTGTGTCATGCTTGTAGGTTAACATACTTTTGAGTGTTGTGTTTTCACTGGTATTTCCTGTCATATTTACTGACTTTCTTTATCTGTAGTACATTTTCAGATATATCTCTATCTGCGTCTTCTTCTCTCTTCTTCCTTTCCATTGGGTTTTCCAGTGACTGCTAAGATCACTAACATTTATCTGCTCATCACATGCACAATAAGCTAGTTTTGGTGTGTTTTCTTATCTTTTGTTTTTCAATTTTTGACACGGAACTGGAAAAAAATATTAACTCAAAATTCCCAGAAAAGTTGTCATTTTCGCCCAGGGATGTTTGTGACAAAGAATATATCCCATATTGGCATCATATTTCAGAAACCTTCATCATACATGCTCCAGCGTATTTGTTGCATCTTTCTCTGAAACTGAGTCTTGTAAGAGTAGGCTGATAGAAAGTCACGGCAGTAACTGCAGGAGAACCTTGCAAAAGTCGGCAAAGTATCAATGTGTAAGTGTCATAGTTAGGAAATAATGAAGAAAGAAAGTGACAAACTTGTAGAAAAATGACACATTGTCACAGCTCTTTATAGGTAAACTACCTGAGATTAATTTCTTGCAATTTTGTGAATATATTGAAAGAATGGTCATTAAAGTTAATGACGAAGTAAAAGCGATTACAAATCTTGAATACCAAGACTGCAAACCTTCATCACGAGTAATTTTAATGTAATAATAGGTACTAATATTCTAGTACATAAATGAGGAAATACGTGGAAAAAACCAGTGTGTAATACCCGTATTAGCAACAAATCTTCACCAGGAACTTAACACCTGCGAGGTACCCCGGCTTTCTATAATTTATGCATCGCCCTTATTTCTGAATCTTTAGTCAGACCTACTAGTAGACATAGCAGAGAACACTTGAAGTCATCAGATAAAGACATAGACAACTCGAGGATCTGTGCTAGTTTCATTGTTTTAAAACTTAAACATAAATCCTTAATATTACCCTTGAAAAATAAATAAGTGCTAAAAATGCATCAGTTTTTTATTTATTTATTAATTTATTTATAGTGATTAAAATGGAGTTGATTTGTTTTACACTAGCGGAAAACAAAAGAAAACAAAATGCAACAAAAATATATGTCAAAATATTCTGGGACCTTCAAAGTTTAAAAAGGTTGATTAGTTTATTTCTGTCTGAAATAATTAAGTAGCACTTCTCTATCACTTCCAAGAGTTTTATTGTAGCTTCATTATTATCAAAGACTCACAGCCAGTTTTTGTTTCTGACGTACATGATGATGATGATAATGATGATGATTATGATGATGATGATGATGTATATGGTTATTGCTAAATGATAACATGTTAGATCCTGTTATTACTATTGATGAATAGAGAGCTTGACATTAGAAATAGGATTGTTCGTCTGTTGGTGAATGAAAGAATTAAAATAAAAAACAGTATGTAAAAAACCATTATCTTCATATATCGAAATTAGATAAAGCATTATATTTACATCTTTATAGATGGATCATATCTTTCACTATAGTATACATGTGTGTGTGTGTGTGTGAAGAGAGAGAGAAAGGTATTTGCTTGTTTCTTCCTGGAAACTGACTTCAGTTTAACTTGGTAACATCTTCTTCGGCGTTCGAGGAAACATAATTTCCACAGCGCACTCTCTTCTTGCTGATGCATGCGCTGGTACTCTCATCATTAGAGTATGGTCTTGGGCTGCTTGCCCTGTCCAATGCACAGCTGAATAAACTAGAGCGTGTACAGAGCGAGCAACGAGAGTGGCATGAAGGATCATCCTCTCCATTAGGAGCTGGGGTTGATAAAGGGAAAATGCATCAAACGAAGCAGATCCAAGATGGTTGAGGCAGAGGACACAATAAAGTGAATGTGTATTCTAAATGAGGTTCCTAAAGGTGATGACTGGATACGGGTACAAGACCGACCTCAGCTAACAAAGGTTATTATACAGAAGGGCCGTGAATGTCGAGACTGGGAACAAGGAGCAGCTGAACTTTGGGTTCAAGATCTCATCTAGCATCACTGTGGGTCTTCTGACACGGTAATATATACAGGTGGCTCATTGTCTAGGAACAGCAGAAGAGGCTGGAGTTTTGTTGCCTACAGAAATGGAAGAGTCGTGGCACAGGGTTCGGGAGACTTTGAAGTCAGCACTTCAAGCATGAGACTGGATATTGAGGCTGTGTCGGCGACAATGAAATGGTTAGTTGCTGATGCTGTGGTTAATGGCGTCAGTGTGACGGATTCACATAGTATGCTCCGTAAGATTTAGAAGGATTTGCTTCGAAAAGAATCGGTTCATCTCTTACGCCAGTCAACTGTGACAAGCCTAATATGGCTTTACTGTCCAGAATATACGGGAGTACATGGCAAATGATGTGGCATACAGACTTTCTGGAAAGGCAAAAATGTTTGAGCAGACTAACAATGGACAAGGTGGACATTGCTAAGGATATATTAGACAGAATGCCGAAGACTGAAGTGCGAGAAGAACAATGTAGCTGTGAAAAGACTTCAGGAGCTAGGATAAATTAAAGGTTCCGGCAGGAAATCCAAACTGTATTGTAGAAAAAGCATCGCAAGCAACCAATATTTGATAGGAAATATTAGCAAACATACTCTTTGAGGTATCTGCTATCTCCAGACCATTTCTTTGCTCTCTATATAGCGAGAATATACTAGCAACGACCATTGGAGAACCAGGTATAAAAGTAGAAGGATACAATATTATCAACTTTCGTTATGCTGACAACACATTACTGATAGCTGAGAACCAACAAGACCTTCAAAATCTCTTGGATAAAGTCGCCAAACAAAGTGAACAGAAAGGCCTTACTTTGAACATCAAAAAGACAGTGACCATGGTTATGTCTTAGAAACATAAACCACCAAAACGCAGTATAAAATTAAACGGAACTATTCTAAAGCAGGTGCAGAAACTCAAATACCTTGTAGCAGAAGTAACTTCAGATGAGAATTACAAAAGAGAAATTATGAACAGAATAGGCCAAGCAAAGACTGCATTTCAGAGAATGAAAAACATATTATGTAACACATCCTTATCAATGAATGTTAGAAAACGAGTCCCAAAATACAATATTGAACCTATCTTGTTATATAGAACTGAATCATGAACAATAAGCAGCTCTGCACAAAATTCATTGGAAGCAGCAAAAATGTGGTTTATTAGAAGAATGTTGCGAATTCCCTGGACAGCAAAAATAACTAATGAAGAATGTTTGAGAAGAGGTGGAGATAGAAACAATCTTGTCAAAACAAAAAAAAAGATATATAAGAGAGTGTTTCATAGGACATACAAAGAGAAGATGGGACACTGAAAATATTATTACAACAGGAAAAACAGAAGGAAGAAGATCAAGAGGAAGACCAAGAGAAACGATACAGGACAGTCTGACGTTTTGATGTAAGAAGAGATTACCAACTGAGCTAATAGCCTGCGTGAAGGATCGTGTACCCTGGAGAAGCATAATAGGAAACGCCAGTCGGCAGAACACCTGATGATGATGATGATAATGATGATGATGATGATGACTCTTGGATGGATGCTGCAGCATGCAGCTAAGCATATTTGGGGCTGTCCCGAATGCACTGAAGCCGGAGTCAGAATTTTGATCTTTGAACTTTGAACGAGGAAAATTGGTCGTGCTAAACCTGCAACTCTGTCACTCTGACAAAGTCCGCCGTCTTCTCCAGACTTGAGTCGGGCCCCACAGCTTTTCTGTCAGTTCCTCTCCCTCGGGCCAGATCTGTGCTCAGAGACTTGAGTGTGGGCCCCACAGCTTTTCTTTCAGTTCCTCTCCATCGGGCCAGATCTGTGCTCAGAGACTTGAGTGTGGGCTCTACAGCTTTTCTCTCAGTTCCTCTCCCTAGGGCCAGGTCTATGCTCAGAGAATTGAGTGTGAGCCCCACAGCTTTTCTTTCAGTTCCTCTCCCTTTGGCCAGGTCTGTGTTCAGAGAGTTGAGTGTGGGCCCTACAGCTTTTCTTTCAGTTCCTCTCCATCGGGCCAGATCTGTGCTCAGAGACTTAAATGTGGGCCCTACAGCTTTTCTTTCAGTTCCTCTCCCTAGGGCCAGGTCTATGCTCAGAGAGTTTAGTGTGGGCCATATAGCTTTTCATTCAGTTCCTCTCCCTTGTGCCTGATCTGTGCTCAGAGACTTGAGTGTGGGCCCTAAAGCTTTTCTTTCAGCTCCTCTCCCTAGGGCCATGTCTGTGCTCAGAGTCTTGAGTGTGGGCCCTAAAGCTTTTCTTTCAGCTCCTCTCCCTAGGGCCATGTCTGTGCTCAGAGACTTGAGTGTGGGCCCTACAGCTTTTCTTTCAGTTCTTCTCCCTAGGGCCAGGTCTGCGTTCAGAGACTGGAGTGTGGGCCCTACAGCTTTTCTTTTAGTTATTCTTCCTAGGGCCAGGTACGTGCTCAGAGTCTTGAGTGTGGGCCCTACAGTTTTTCTTTCAGTTCCTCTCCCTAGGGTCAGATCTGTGCTCAGAGACTTAAGTGTGGGCCCCACAGCTTTCCTTTCAGTTCCTCTCCCTCGGGCCAGATCTGTGCTCAGAGACTTGTGTGTGGGCCCCACTGTTTTTCTTTCAGTTCCTCTCCCTAGGCCAGATCTGTGCTCAGAGACTTAAGTGTGGGCCCCAGAGTTTTTTTTTCAGTTCCTCTCCCTAGGCCAGATCTGTGCTCAGAGACTTAAGTGTGGGCCCCACAGCTTTTCTTTCAGTTCCTCTCCCTCGGTCAGATCTGTGCTCTTATATCCTATGTCATAACAATTAACTTTCCATGAAGATCTCAGGGACGTCCAATACTAAGTGGACTTCGCTCAGAAGAAAAGAAAGAGTGGTTGGTAATTTCCTAGACAATGTCCTTGTAAATGATAACTACAGAATGTACGCTTTCAAGAGACAATTTATTCACAAACATTGAAACTCTATATCGGACTGATACTTATAAAAAAATACAATTATGTGACCAAATCCCCTTCCCAACCTCTTCCTTGGTATCCCCAATAACAAGCCTAGTCTGGCTAATGGGGCAGGAATGGCCACAGTCCGCAAGGGATGTAGTCCGCTAAAGAAGCACAGCACATTCTTAGCTTGTTATCTCCCCTCAGTGACCGAGAATAAAGCCGATGTAATCTACTCTCAGATGGACACGATGCTGTGTCTCAACACTGCCATGCATAGACTGCAAAGAACATCGTATTCGCAGTTCTTGGAAGACAGTACAGTAACAACACAGACTTTAGTCTAGCTCTGGTTTCTTTACTCTTGTTCTCTGCCTGATAGAAGATAGAACAATAACAACACAGACTTTAGTCTAGCTCTGGTTTCTTTACTCTTGTTCTCTGCCTGATAGAAGATAGAACAATAACAACACATACTTTAGTTTAGCTCTGGTTTCTTTACTCTTGTTCTCTGCCTGATAGAAGATAGAACAATAATAACACAGACTTTAGTTTAGCTCTGGTTTCTTTACTCTTGTTCTCTGCCTGATAGAAGACAGAACAATAGCAACACAGACTTTAGTTTAGCTCTGGTTTCTTTACTCTTGTTCTCTGCCTGACGTCTCCTTTTCGCTGCTGTCGCTAGAGATGCTGGAGTCCACAGCTTCTTCAACATCAGTGATGACACTGGACAACCGTAGGAATTGCATGTTTCTGTTTACTCCAACTACATTGCCACTGACTTCCACTTTTGTCCAGCACGTGTAGTTCTTGATGATCTTTATATGTTTCTTGATGATGTAAACAGATATCGGCCTGTAAGTAGAAAGGAAAAGGAAAGAAAAAAAGAGTTTATGTGCTTGTACTTTTGTTGTTATATATCAGTACATTTGTACTTCCTAACGCTTAGAACTCAAATATTATAATTCTTATCTTCCTTTTCGTCTTTTTCCCGATATCGAAGACAACCTCTCCCACAAAATTGTGGCAGTTCATCTCTTGTTTTCCTCATAGCCATACATCGTATCTTTCAGGTTACCTATTGTATGCAGGAGATGTGTGGCTAACTTTCCGCCACATTTCAAAACATTTTTTATAATGTTACATTTTTTGGAAAGCTTCTACCGGCATTAAAACACGTGTAATTTTTTTAAAATATTTTTTGTAAGGTTCAACGACAAAAAAGGTACCAGAGGCTACAAGTTTAGCATTCCTGTTACAGTCAGTTTATGTCTGGCTGATCATTTTCCTGAACAGGTTGTGTATCTGACGTGAACGAAGAATATGTTGTACTGATTTTGTCTGTTCTCCTAAGGCATATATCAAAGTTTATAGCAGAATGTTGTACGCAAAGGTGAACAACCGTGAAATAACAGTGTTATAGCTCTAGGTTGTTTGTCCACAGTTAATTTCTTTTTTTTCATAGTAGTTGCCCCTAAGTTAATGTTTAATTGAGGAGTGCGAGTGAATTTTCCCGTGGAAATTATGAGAGTTTTGTGTTGGCCTGGGAACATAAACACCGTGGCTGGACACTCGAAACTTTAATAAGATTTTAGAGAGAGAGAGACAGAGACAGAGAGAGACAGAGTAAGAGACAGAGAGAGAGAAAGAGAGAGACAGAAAGAGACAGACAGAGTAAGAGACAGAGAAAGAGAGACAGACAGACAGAGAGACAGAAAGAGAGAGAGAGAGAAAGAGAGAGAGAGAGTCGATTAGTTGTTGTGAATTTCCTGTGTAGCTGTACTGTGTCGCGCGTTAAGAGTTATTTAGTTGTGAAAGATCTTTCCATTCTTATGGCGGTAGTAATAGGTTTTTAGTTTGTTAAGCTGCCTGGAACCTAGTTCATCATGCACTGCTGTTTTGTTTGTTAAACAGCCCGGAATCTAGTTCATCATGCACTGCTGTTTTGTTTGTTAAGCTGCCTGGAACCTAGTTCATCATGCACTGCTGTTTTGTTTGTTAAGCTGCCCGGAACCTAGTTCATCATGCACTGCTGTTTTGTTTGTTAAGCAGCCCTGAATCTAGTTCATCATGCACTGCTGTTTTGTTTGTTAAGCTGCCCTGAATCTAGTTCATCATGAACTGCTGTTTTGTTTGTTAAGCTGCCCGGAACCTAGTTCATCATGCACTGCTGTTTTGTTTGTTAAGCAGCCCTGAATCTAGTTCATCATGCACTGCTGTTTTGTTTGTTAAGCTGCCCTGAATCTAGTTCATCATGAACTGCTGTTTTGTTTGTTAAGCAGCCCTGAATCTAGTTCATCATGCACTGCTGTTTTGTTTGTTAAGCTGCCCGGAACCTAGTTCATCATGCACTGCTGTTTTGTTTGTTAAGCAGCCCTGAATCTAGTTCATCATGCACTGCTGTTTTGTTTGTTAAGCTGCCCTGAATCTAGTTCATCATGAACTGCTGTTTTGTTTGTTAAGCAGCCCTGAATCTAGTTCATCATGCACTGCTGTTTTGTTTGTTAAGCAGCCCTGAATCTAGTTCATCATGCACTGCTGTTTTGTTTGTTAAGCTGTCCTGATTCTAGTTCATCATGCACTGCTGTTTTGTTTGTTAAGCTGCCCTGAATCTAGTTCATCATGCACTGCTGTTTTGTTTGTTAAGCTGCCCTGAATCTAGTTCATCATGCACTGCTGTTTTGTTTGTTAAGCAGCCCTGAATCTAGTTCATCATGCACTGCTGTTTTGTTTGTTAAGCTGCCCTGAATCTAGTTCATCATGCACTGCTGTTTTGTTTGTTAAGCTGCCCTGAATCTAGTTCATCATGCACTGCTGTTTTGTTTGTTAAGCAGCCCTGAATCTAGTTCATCATGCACTGCTGTTTTGTTTGTTAAGCAGCCCTGAATCTAGTTCATCATGCACTGCTGTTTTGTTTGTTAAGCAGCCCTGAATCTAGTTCATCATGCACTGCTGTTTTGTTTGTTAAGCTGCCCGGAATCTAGTTCATCATGCACTGCTGTTTTGTTTGTTAAGCAGCCCTGAATCTAGTTCATCATGCACTGCTGTTTTGTTGTTAAGCTGCCCTGAATCTAGTTCATCATGCACTGCTGTTTTGTTTGTTAAGCAGCCCTGAATCTAGTTCATCATGCACTGCTGTTTTGTTTGTTAAGCAGCCCTGAATCTAGTTCATCATGCACTGCTGTTTTGTTTGTTAAGCAGCCCTGAATCTAGTTCATCATGCACTGCTGTTTTGTTTAAGCTGCCCGGAACCTAGTTCATCATGCACTGCTGTTTTGTTTAAGCTGCCCGGAACCTAGTTCATCATGCACTGCTGTTTTGTTTAAGCTGCCCGGAACCTAGTTCATCATGCACTGCTGTTTTGTTTGTTAAGCAGCCCGGAATCTAGTTCATCATGCACTGCTGTTTTGTTTGTTAAGCAGCCCTGAATCTAGTTCATCATGCACTGCTGTTTTGTTTGTTAAGCAGCCCTGAATCTAGTTCATCATGCACTGCTGTTTTGTTTGTTAAGCAGCCCTGAATCTAGTTCATCATGCACTGCTGTTTTGTTTGTTAAGCAGCCCTGAATCTAGTTCATCATGCACTGCTGTTTTGTTTAAGCTGCCCGGAACCTAGTTCATCATGCACTGCTGTTTTGTTTAAGCTGCCCGGAACCTAGTTCATCATGCACTGCTGTTTTGTTTAAGCTGCCCGGAACCTAGTTCATCATGCACTGCTGTTTTCTTTAAGCTGCCCGGAACCTAGTTCATCATGCACTGCTGTTTTGTTTAAGCTGCCCGGAACCTAGTTCATCATGCACTGCTGTTTTCTTTGGCATTTCTCCTACCTCCCTGTTTTTATCATCATCGTCATCATCATCATCATCATCATCATCATCATGTGGCGTATAATAAACATTTATGTGTTATGATGGCGTTGACTTCTTCGATGACCTACATGTGCTCATTCATTCATTTTCATGTCCCTTGTGGAACTTTGCCTCCCCAACAGCACTCCCGTAGGCCTTTCGGGTGTGAGCAAGATGGCCTGTTGCTGATGCATCCATTTGTAGATCATCGACGGTGTCTTGCAACCATCTTCGCCTTGCTCTTCCTCTCTTTATTTTTCCCTTTATGTACCCTTCCAAGACGGTTTCCTCTAGATTATCACGACGTTTAATATGTCCAAAATATCGAAGTATTCTCTCTTTAATACTCTTTACTAGCCAGCCAGCCTTCAATATTACGTTCTTGTAGTATGGATATATTTGTTCTTTTTCGTGTCCATGATATTTGAAGAACTCTTCCGTAGCATATACATTCAAAGGCATTTATGTGTTTCTCAACTGTTTTGTTAAGTGTCCAGGTCTCACAAGCATATGTTGCGATGGGAAAAATGCATGCCCTTAAAAATCTTATTTTTGTAGTTCTGTCTGTTCCTCTCCACAGATTCTTTAGCTGTTTTACTTTCTGAAGAGCGATAGATGTCCTCCTTTTAATTTCCCTCATTGTATCTCCATTATTAGGTAGTAGTGATCCAAGATATTCAAAACTCCCCACTTCTTCCAATTATTCCTCATTAATACATATATCAGCTGCCTTGTTTGTTTTTTGTCAGTTGTCATCAGTTTAGTTTTCTTCGCATTAAGATAGAGGTTTTCCTCTTTAAAATTCTTACAGACTTACATAATTAGTTTTTCCATTCCTTATGTGTTATGGACAGTAATACTGTGTCATCACCATATCTAATCCCTGGTATTTCATAACCTCCAATTTTAATGGCATCGTAACGTTCTTTGTCTACATCTTCTCTAACATTCCAGATCATATTTTCAATATACAAGTTAAATAAGTAAGTTGACAATAATACTCTAACAGAATATTATCATTCTCACTCTTGAATTAAATATGGTCCAGGCTGGTTTCAGGCAAGGAAGAGGATCAAGAAATCGTATATTCAATAAGATTAATAATAGAAACATGCAGAGAGTTTAATGTGAATCTATATTTAGTCTTTATATATATATATATATATATATATATATATATATATATATATATATATATATGTGCTCTAATCGTTATATTTAAGAGGTGAAGAGTGAAGATTAAGTTTACTAATGTTAAACTATTTAAAAAAGTGAATTTACAATTTCTAAGCTTCTATTTCACATACCAGCAACCCATAACGAATAAACGAATTTAAAATAATTAGCTTTAAAATTACCAAAACAACTATATGTTAAAAAATAACCAATTTCTTATATTCTTTTAATCCTAAACAAAACAGAAAAAAGTTATGTTAATACACATGAAATTATTTAGTTTTTTGTATTAGTGAAAAAATTATTCAATAAAAGAAGATTGTTGTAAGTTAGTTACTGAAATGTTACGATTTCTAATATAAATGAAAACGATAGTGAAAACTGGAATGTATATATTTAAGAGTGTTTCAATGCTGAGAACTCCGAAGGAAATCCAGCAGAGAATGGCTGCTGGGGTTGAACCCTCAGACCACTATATGGAGATTGATGCCTCCTCATCAGCAGTTCCCATGTCAGTGGATGATTTCCGGCCCTGACACAGGCGGAAGCAGAGTAAGCTAGAGGAGATCTGTCATCAGTCTCGGAAGGATCACTGTGAATATGAAGATATTTAATTTGTGATGTCGCTAGAAGTTTCTTCCCAATGGCGTAATCACGCCGGGAACCATGTTTGTATTTTCGTCAAGCCTTGTGGCTTCATCTCATTCTCCATCCATATCAACACTCATCTTCCCATACAAAAAAAAAAACCTATGTCTTGAATTTGAACCTAAACTCGTGGCTGGTCCTAAAGACTTGTAATTCTGTTAAGTGGTAAGTCTAGAAAGTGAAGTCTAATTGTTCTGCCGTCGTCTAGTGGGAATTAGAAGAGAGCCTGGGTCGTTATGAGTTTCTTAGGGCATACTAAAGAAACAAAACAAGATTCATAGATCGGTCTAGTAAAGTTCATCCTGAGAGCAACTACAATACTATTTTAGCTGGTGCGGTGTTGTTACGTCAGTGCGAAGGCTCAGTAGATATACTATTTTACCCTGCTACATGCTGAAAAATATGCTTTACTTTTGTACTTAAAATAATCAAAGGGAGATAAGTTTAAGCTGAACTCTTTCGACGTTGAGTAAAATTTTAAATATTTAGGATAATAATGATTGCATTCATTGACATACACTAAATTACTAAATAGAGTTTTGTTCAAGTACTCAAAAAAGGTTTTCGGTGGGGGGGGGGAAGTGGGGGGCAGAGAAATGCACAGTAAATATCGAACTCCTCTGACACACAACACTTTGTCCTGTTTTTAACACACAACAATTAATCTTGTTTTCTAACACACAAAAGTCAATTGTATTTTCTAACACACAACGATCAATCTTGTTTTCTAACACACAACAGTCAATCGTATTTTCTAACACACAACAATCAATCTTGTTTTCTAACACACAACAGTCAATCGTATTTTCTAACACACAACAATCAATCTTGTTTTCTAACACACAATAGTCAATCGTATTTTCTAACACACAACAATCAATCTTGTTATAGTAGGAGACTTTAATTGTGTCCTGCACGATTCTGATCTGTCGAGAGGAACAATTAACGCACGCCGTGAACTCACACAAACAGACATACTACACAACATCATAGACGAGCACGGACTTGTAGACACATACAGAAAGACGAACCCACATGGTAGGGAAACTACACACACTGACACAATTAACATAAACATAGGACGATCAGCCCGACTAGACAGAATATATGTCCCAGAGAATCTCCTAATAAATGACATCAAACACATAGACACAACTTTAAATTACACTGATCATAAAGCTGTCATGGTCACATTAAACGCAACCTTGACACAACTCAAAAACAAACGCTCCCCACACTGGAAGTTTAATAACAGCCTGCTGGACAACAAGAACTATGTAGAGAACATAACAGAACTATTACACGCGTACACTCAAGACTTAACTTAAATCCAACCTCATAGAATACTGGGACATATTAAAGAACACTATCAGAGAGAAAACACAGAGCTTGGCGACAAAAATACACAGATGCAGACGACAGCAACAACAAATGTTAGAAAATGCTACTAAACTAACCAAGCAGATAGATCCCAATAGTCCTCACACACACGCGCTAGAGGAAGAATTAGAAAAATACCTTCAACACAGCTACCAGGGTACTTTCATCAGTACAAAACTTGCCTCTGTCGTACAAGAAATACCAAGCAAAAAATATCTGGGAACAGAACAAAATGTGCAAAGAAGCAGACAAATACACAACATAATAGACATAAATGGACAGGAAGAGACAGACACCGCCAAAATAGGCCAAACCTTTCAAGATTTTTACAGACATCTATACTCTGAGGACAAGGGTCAATCAGAAGACATACAAAACAAATTCTTGAACTACGCCAAACAAATTCCTGAAAAAGACAAACAAACATTAGACATCCCACTCACGCTAGAAAACCTACAGAATGCGTTTGACACATTCCAAAAGAACAAATCTCCAGGACCGGACGGCCTCACTGCCGAGTTTCTTCAGAAATTCTTTCACATTCTAGGACCTGTCTTACACAAGGTGTTTATTGAAGCTTAAGACAGAAAAGAATTACCCAACAGTCTCAGTCAGTCATACATAACACTCATAAAGAAAAGCAACGCAGACACAACCCAAGTAAGGAACTACAGACCTATCTCATTACTCAACGTAGACTAGCAAAATCCCTAACTATGAAACTCAAACCCGTCATGCACACACTTATACATGAGGATTAGCAATGCAGTGTCACAGACAGAAACATAAATACGCATCTACATTTTACATATTACAAATCGTTAAGTAATAAAGCTGCTCCTACTTTTTTCCGATTTTATACATCCTAAGTGAACCAATACGGTTAACCAGGTCTGTACGTCAGGGTTGCCCACTCTCACCCCTGTTGTATGTGCTAACTCTAGAGCCACTCCTGGAGAGAATCAGACAGGAGACACTAGTCAAAGGAATCTTTATTCCTGGAATGGGAGAGAGCAAGTCGTTGGCCTACGCTGACGACACAATCTTCTTCCCCTCCAATATATCCTCTATCAAGATTATTCTAGACATATTTACAGAGTTCGGACAAAGCAGCGGGGCCAAAATAAACATTCAAAAATCACACATAATGGGTTTAGGCAAATGGACCAACAAAACAGACTTCCCATTCACATTAATACAAGTCAACAAAATCAAAATATACGGAATTTTATTTACAGCTGCGCCTTCAAATAACATCAAAGCAAGATGGCGAAATATAATTGAAAAAATAAAAAACAGACTGGAAATATACAAAGATAAAACCACCACCATATTCGGCAGAAATGTCGCTGTCAACATGTGAGTCATACCACAGCTTATATATACAGCAAACATCTTCCCCCTGCTTAGACAGTCACTTAAATAAATAAATTCAATGATTAGAGACTTTATTTTCCGACACACAGTACACAGCATCCAACGGAAAACCTTGATGCAAGGCAAAAAAAGGGGAGGCATCTCCCTACAAGACTTAACAACAAATATCCAGGCACTCAGGATTAAATATGTGGGACAAATCATCCAACAGCCACACAAACACACTCTAGCCCACTACTACGTTGGGCTGAGGCTTCTTAAACTGTGTAAATTAAACAATGTACACCCCCATCACTTTGGTACTATACCGCTCTTCTACAGACAATGCATACAAAGTATAACTGGAAATGAACATCTAATACACATGAAAACATCAGGCATATACAAATATCTGGTCAGGAAACAGGAGCCACCATTACAGGACAGAATAAAGAGAGGATACAAATACTTCATCACTGACTACACACAATCATTTCAAAACCTACACAAGAAAGGAATCACGCCAAGTGCACGAGAGATAACATACAGACTATTGTTCAACATAACACTGACCACACAAGGAGTCGCCCGCAGATCCAGCAGACTGATCAGATGTAGACTATGTAGAACAAAGACACAAGAAACAGAAGAACACATCTTTTTTTAGTGTAAAACTGTTTCTTTAGCTTTAAAACTGTTGACTCAAGAGATACCAACAAGAACAACAAAGAAAGTGGACATGTATAGAGCAGTCATGTTGAACACCATCCCTAGAACAGAAACAGACAACCATACACAGTCCATCATCCTCCTTGCAGAGTTTAGATATCTTGTCTGGTCATGCAGGAATAAGGCCATGTTTGAAAACAGAATTTTTACAAAATAAATTTTCCTGTACATCTTTTAAAAAAAATTGTTACGGTTTTCAGTTAGTTTTTAGTTTTTGACAACTTCCCCCTACCCCCCTTTTGTGGTCCAATGTCAAACTCAGATGTACATATCATATGAATCACTATCATCTCATGTTTTGTTAAAGCCCACCATTTCATTATTTTAATTCACGGGCAATCATCCTCAACTCACGTCATTTGCACATGATTTGTAATTGTTATCTGGAGGAAAAAAGTGGTCCTTCCAGCCCTCCCCCTCTCTCGGTTGACGGTCAAGAATCGTCACAACATTGCGACACACTGCAGCAAGACCTTGGCGGGACACAGGTCCCCACGTGTTTTTACCTGGTACACAATCTTTCATTGTACTCCGGTTAGGTTGACCCTGCGATTAGCTCACATGCCAGCGACTTGTTTGCGGCTTCTTTCGCGCTATCCCCTGACACAAAACAAGTAACATGATTGGTTAGAACTACACTCCCATCAAAATTGTATCTCATTAACATACACCTCACTTCATCACAAACTTTTATGTATTAGCTTCAAAACATCCTTCAGATTGTAACTATGCTTGTATACAAATATGTATCTTTTCATTGGAATGATATGTCAGAGATTTCTAGAAAAAACATCTCTTCCTATCACAAGTTTATATGTTTAGTTCCAACCACCTTTTTTTAGTTCATAACTATGCATGTATATATATATGTGTGTGTGTGTATGTGTGGGTGTGTGTGTGTATGTATGTATGTATGTATGTACAATTCCATTTAAATGAGACGCTTCTTGTAAAGTTGGTAGGTACACATTTATACATGTTATGATGGATCTTTCAACAAATGTCACAAGACTGGATTAACCTGACCAGACAAATGACTGTCAGACAGGCCTAACTTCGAAGCGACAAGAAGACCAGGCGACACCTCTACCCTCGAGGGGGTTTTTAAGAAAATACAAAAGCCAGGTTTAGATAAGACGACACAAACAGCGACGCCTGACTGGAGATAACAATAACCAACTACGTCTTTGGTCACCTCCAATACACAGCCATGGCGGTATCAAGCGTAAACGTATGCGTGTGTGTGTGTGTGTGTGTGTTGTGGGTGTGTAAGTGAGAGAGAGAGAGTGTGTGTGTGTGTGTGCATGTGTGTGATACTATTACTGTACACCTTTGTTTTAACATTTTATGTACAAAGTATTTACTTTGTCATATTCCACGCTATCACCTCATGGTTTGTAAAAGCCCACCATCTCATTATTTCACCTCACGGGCAATCATCCTCAACTCACGTCACTTGTACATGATTTGTAATTGTTATCTGAAAGATAAATAAACATATTTTTAAAAATCTAGTAACCAAAAAGCAAATTATTGAATACTTCTTACGTTGTGTTATAGAACGCATTCTTTTAGTCTGGGAGCTGGTGGCTATATTTCTGTGTGGTGTTAGCTTAGATGAGCACGTTTAAACTTTATGTTTTTATTATCTTGTACTTGTTTGTTATTTTATTCTTCTATCATTCCTTAAACCTTCTGTTGTAACATTATTTTACTATTTATCATTTAAGGCACCACTATAATAGTACTGGTGCCAACTAAAATGGTTTTCTAGGCTACATCTGAAATTGTGTTCTATTGGGTTAATTAAATCTTCTAGTGGAGAACAGTTTCATCTTATAAATTTCTTCTTGTTGTTGGTGTTATAAAACCACCTAGTTTTCTATGTTACACACTGAGAAAATACAACAGGGCACCCAGGCTTCCAACTCCACAGAATAGTACATATATAACAACTTAATATAACTTGGCAGTCTTCCAACCAAAACAAACTGGTCAACAATGAGAATTCCAACAAAGCCAATTGGTGTAGTTATATCTTCAGACAACACACATTTATTGATGGACAAAATGTGGGGTTAAATTATGAGGATGGAAACCTAGTCATCAGGCTGAACAGAAATTATAATGACAATGCCCGGCGTGAGAGAACTCTACGCCATGTGGGCGAAAACCTTACAATGTCCTTATACACATAAAACCATACTTACAACGTTCCACCTAAAACCTCAGCCATCACAAGAAAAACTAAATCCTCCAACTAACTACCAACAAATTCCCACTGCTAGGAACTCTTCCTAAACGAGATTCCATCTACATCAAAACTACTAAGGTTCTTCCTACAACACAAACAAGTAAGGCTCCCCATTGAATAATCGTGAGTGATATTTATACTATCCCTACCCACTCAGTTTTCTCCATGCTGCACGCTTTTCCCAAGACCCCCGCTCAATGGTCTCAACCAACCTACCTTTTAACAAGGGTACTCACTCTATTAATTAATTTCCTAAATACCACTCCTGCTTATAATCCCTAGCCAAGAGCATACTGCTATACTGTTTTATATCATGTACTCGTTTGTTGTTTTATTCTTCTATCATTCCTTAAACCTTATGTTTTTATTATCCTGTACTTGTTTGTTGTTTTATGGCAAAGTTGCATGCCTATAAAAATCTTATTTTTATAGTTCTGTCTGTTCCTCTCCACAGATTCTTTATTTGTTTTATTCTTTGAAGAGCAATAATGTCTTCCTTTTAATTTCCCTCATTCTATCTCCATTATTAGTTAGTAGTGATCCAAAATATTCAAAACTCTCCACCTCTTCCAATTTTTCATCATTGATTCAGCTGCCTTATTTGTTTTGTCAGTTGTCATCAACTTAGTTTTCACTGCACTAAGATAAATGTTTTGCTCGTCACTGTTCTTACGGACTGACATAATTAGTTTTCCATTCCTTTTTGTGTTGTGGACAGTAATATTGTGTCATTAGTATATCTAATCTCTGGTGTTTTATAACCTCCATAAACACCATATTTCATAGCCTGCAGTATTATACTCAAAACAAAATATTCGTGTAACATCTGAAGTTGAACTGTGTTCAGTTTTCACCTGGCAATCAAGATAGTGACGAGCAGTGCTAGAGACTAGATAATACATCTTTCTCATTAAATATATAATCAAAGAACATTCCTTCATGGCTATATAATTAGAACATCTTATACTTGATAATCAGTGGTAGTAACAGCTGAAAGTAGTAAAAAGTAACTGTACCACCAGACCAATTCTATTGTTACATATTCTTTACAAGTTGACGGTATATTCAACTGAAGTGTTATAAGTGACAATTGAAAACCGAAAGTGTTACCAAGAAAAATAACAGTGGCAATAACTGATAGAGACCACCAGAAAATTATAACAAGTTATATAAAAATGAAAAAAATATCTGTTTCCTTGCCGTTACGGCAAATTGGGGAATACGGTGTTAGGCCCGTATTTTCCATGACATTCGGCACATGAAAGTGTGATGTAGTCAGTATCACGCCTGGCCGCTTTACCTTCCCAGATTTCTCTGGTACCCATTTTTAGAGGCTGGGTCAACCCCAGGGACATTTTTTAGGTGCTGACCAGAAAAAATCCCAATGCTTGGACTGAACCCGTACCAACGGATTAGCAAACCGAGCGCCTAACCACTTGGCTAACCAGGCCGCCATAACAATGAAAAAGGTTTTAAAAAATGTATAACAAGTTACATAAACAAAACATACTTTTTTTATTAAAATAAGAATGAGGTGCAGGCAGCATCAAAAGCAATTTCCTGGTTAATGGAGTATGACAGCTTGCATAGGATCATTGTAACAGTCTCCCAAGGCATGTTACGGAGAATCGAAATATATTTCTTTCCCATGGAGTGGGTGCAGCTTTTAGAGGGCCCTCAGTTAACCAGTTTGACGTGGATCTACTGCCCAGGTCACGCGGGAGTCAAAGGCAGTGAGAAAGCGAGCAGGCTAGTAGACACGTCTTCAGTTCAGGGTACCCTAAGAATGCACTGAACAAGGAGGAGACAGCAAGAGCTACCTTGGACAGTCTGCAGATGGAAGACAACATCGGATTGACTGACTAATTGACTGATTGATCATTATTTTCACAAGGGCTGAGATTTGGATATGCGGCCCGCCTCACATTCTGCTCTTTATCACACAACTTTCTCTCTGTTTCGGAAATTCAACAATTGAATGACAACAACAACATCGGGAGCATAATCTAGTTGGGAGAGAAGAAGGGAAGGTGATGTTTTTCTTGAACGAAGTGGTTTAGCGTGCAGTACCACAGCCAGTGAGTGATATGCATCATTAGCAGCCACACGCTTCAGTGGGTGTTGGAACGGAAGGCGGAACACATATGGGAATGCTGGGATTGCAAGAATGCCAGTCCCTGCTTTTACTACACATTACAGTCAGATTATCATCAAACCTCGCTAGTCTTCACTTAAACATTCACAATACGTCACCACACGCGTTCTCAGCCGCAGCGTCATTCAGGTCACAGGTCGTTTTTATTTTCTTATTTTTTCACTCTTATTTGCTATATATGATTGATTAAATTTTAAATTTCTCTTATTTCTTTGTCTTTTATCCTTTTGTATGATTAAAGTGCCAACCAAAACGTTAAAACTGTGTTAATTAATTAATAAAGCTACTCATACTTCAGTTTTAAATAGTCTTTTCATTGTTGAGATCGCTGTAAGTACAAACTTGAAATGAGAAATCTTTTTTTTAAACTAATGGAAAGCGCTGTTACAACAGGTTTAGCTTTTGTCTGAATGTTTGAACAATGGACACAATAATTAAGCAGTGAGTGAACAAGTGGCATTATTTTTGATAAAGTAGTGAAATTTTCAAACCTAATTTACTCGGACTTCGTTCATAAGCCTCCAGTGGTGATATTGTTTTCTTTACAACGACATTCTTTATATTTGTCCAGCGCAGGTTAATCTAGCTGTGATTTCTTCAATTAAATAGAGAGAATGAAAGCAATCACTTCGGCTTATGAAGCTGTGCGTGCAAAAGTACTCTTTTTTAACATAACAGTTAATCTTGTTCTCTAACACACGAGTTAATCTTGTTCTCTAACACACCAGTTAATCGTGTTCTCTTACACACAGCAGTTAATGTTGTTTTCTAACACACGAGTTAATCTTGTTCTCTTACACACAACAGTTAATGTTGTTCTCTAACATACCAGTTAATGTTGTTCTCTAACACACGAGTCAATCTTGTTCTCTTACACACAACAGTTAATCTTGTTCTCTAATACACAAGTTAATCATGTTCTTTTACACACAACAGTTAATCTTGTTCTCTAACACACCAGTTAATCTTGTTCTCTTACACACAGCAGTTAATTTTGTTCACTAACATACAGCAAATAATCTTGTTCTCTGAAACACAGCAGTTAATCTTGTTCTCTTACACACAGCAGTTAATTTTGTTCTCTAACATACAGCAAATAATCTTGTTCTCTGAAACACAGCAGTTAATTTTGTTCTCTAACATACAGCAAATAATCTTGTTCTCTGAAACACAGCAGTTAATCTTGTTCTCTGAAACACAGCAGTTAATTTTGTTCTCTAACATACAGCAAATAATCTTGTTCTCTGAAACACAGCAGTTAATCTTGTTCTCTGAAACACAGCAGTTAATCTTGTTCTCTGAAATACAGCAGTTAATCTTGTTCTCTGAAACACAGCAGTTAATTTTGTTCTCTAACATACAGCAAATAATCTTGTTCTCTGAAACACAGCAGTTAATCTTGTTCTCTGAAACACAGCAGTTAATCTTGTTCTCTGAAACACAGCAGTTAATCTTGTTCTCTGAAACACAGCAGTTAGTCTTGTTTTCTATCACACACCAGTCAGTCTTGTTCTCTAAGTCATAAAAGTTAGTCCTGTTTTCTATCACACAACAGTTAGTCTTGTTCTCTAAAACAGAACAGTTAGTCTTGTTTTTTGTCACACAACATTTAAATTTCTCTCTAAAACACAGTAGTTAGTCTTGTTTTCTATCAAACAACATTAAGTCTTTTTCTCTACAACACAACAGTTAGTCTTGTTTTCTATCAAACAAAATTAAGTCTTTTTCTCTACAACACAACAGTTAGTCTTGTTTTCTATCACATATTTAGTTTGGTTCTATAAACCACACCAGTTAGTTTTGTTTTCTATCACACAACATTTAGTCCTTCTCTCTAAAACACACCAATTAGACTTGTTTTCTATCACACAACATTTAGTATTGTTCTCTAATGCATATGTCATAAAATCATATTCACTAGCTATAGGATGACATGTCACTTTCAAATAAGTCTGAGTTGTCCCAAATATTGTAATGTATGTAGTAATCACCATTTCTTTCAATTTCATAAGTTCTGTGAAGATTCTTTGTTTAGCTTCTTGATAAAACTCAAGGAGGAGTTTCCTTGTTAAGTTTGATGAACTGGAAATAGAAAGTTAATATTTAAAATCAAGGTCTTGTAGTAATCTTCTTAATATGCCTCTTCTATCACAGAGATTAACTGCACATCTACAATAATCATCAGCAGAATATCCTTGTCTAACAACTGTTTTCTGGACATACTGTCTTTTTATGTTTTCAGTCTATCCTGTGTTGCTGTATTGGTTAAGCTGAAAGATAGCTTGGTAGATGTGTAACCGTGGCTTGTGTAGACGTGTAATGGTGGCTTGTGTAGACGTGTAACGGTGACTTGTGTAGTCGTGTAATGGTGGTTTGTGCACTCTTGTAATGGTGGCTTGTGTAAACGTGTAATGGTGGCTTGTGTAGACGTGTAATGGTGGCTTCTGTAGACGTGTAAAGGTGTCTTGTGTAGACGCGTAATGGTGGCTTGTTGGTCTGGACTGTTGATGGTTTTATGTAAGACCTGACAGATTTGAATAACTCTTCACATTCATACATGTTTCTCGTTTTTAAATGTTACATTAGTTTAGAGGTGACCTTGATAAATGTGAGTGATAATTTGCATAAACTGGAATTTCCCAATGCTTTTCTGTATACCTCCACATATGACTGCTATTACATAATTTACACCTCCACATGGGACCGTAAAGATGTTTGAACTATTACTTCCACATATAACTGCTCACATATAACTGCTCACATATAACTGCTCACATGCAACTGCTATTAGAACTGCGGGCCCCTTTTTACATACATAGCTCAGTATAAGACTGCTAATAAATCTTGTAGACATTACTTCCACTGACAGGTTCATAAAGAGCTGCTATCAAATCTTTGAGTCACTATTTACACATACAGCTCCACACATAACTGCTATTCCATCTTTAAGCCAGTATTTACACAAAATATTCACAGGAAAGCTCACTGAATAGGTAAATTATGTAAACCCGGAAACATTCATTCAAGGAGGAAAATGGCTGATTTAAAATAAGACACGTTTATGACAGGATAAAAAATAAGTATATCAATGTTAACGAATAAAATCAGCACATTTAATGGCTACACGTTACACGGAGATGTATGATCAATGTGGTTAAAATGATTCAAAGTCAGCCTTCAATAAAACAGAAAGGAAAACTGTTTACTACAAGAGAAGAGGGCAGGTCGTACATGGCAGGCTAATACTAAAAACTGCAGAGTAACTGCCTGGTAAAAGGTCAAAGTAAATGTTTCCACGACTTTAAGGCATATTGGGGAAT
The DNA here is from genome assembly GCA_009760885.1 of Achatina immaculata. NCBI lineage: Eukaryota > Metazoa > Mollusca > Gastropoda > Stylommatophora > Achatinidae > Lissachatina > Lissachatina immaculata. Next base: position 29,847,505 of record CM019721.1, on the reverse strand, counting down.
AAAGTGTTAGGCCCGTATTTTCCATGATCTCTCGGCACTTAAAAGTATGATGTAGGACAGTATCACGCCTGGCCGCTTTACTTTCCCAGATTTCTTTGATACCCGTTTTTAGAGGCTGCGTGAACCCCGGGACCTTTTTGGTGTGTACCAGAAAAAAAAAATCTCACTGCTTGGACTGAACTCGTACGACCGATTAGTAAACCGAGCGCCTAACCATTATTTTAATCTCACGACCTCCATATAAAACCACTAGCTATTAGAAGCCTCTCTATACACTTTTGTCCCTTATAAACCGGTTCCACTTATAACCTGAATTTGTATTTCTATGTCTAAGCTGTCCGATATATGTGCAGCCTGATACAGTAAACCCTCAATGTAACCCGCCCTGGTATAGCGGACTTTACATTTAACGAACCGGACAAATAATAATAGAATACATTATTTAATAATAACAATCCTTCGTGAGCATGTCGTATCTTTGGTTGTTTTATATAGCATGGAGAAGACTGTCTTTGTTTATGCATCAGTCTGTCTCTAGATATTGTGTGGTCAGGTTGTATAGGATGTGTTTCTGTGATTTCTGATTTGTGACTTTATTTATTAAATAGTCGTGCAAACCTGTCAGTTCAAAAGAGTAACAGATGATGTAGAAGTTAAAAGAAAGAGTGTGAACTTAAATGTGGCACAGAAATCAGAGTTAAATATAATATGATATTATAATATGATATTTCATTTATTTATTATAATTTTATAGAGTTTTATCGTACAGCGCCGTAGACTGTATTAAAGCCTTCTTTTTACATTAAAAGAAAATTACAAAAATATCCCCCCCCCCCCTTTAGGATTTAATGCACTTTTGACATGATATTCCCCCGTCCATTAAATCAAGGGTTTACTGTATACGCTGTTGATTTGTACTGTGGTACCAACCAAAGAAATCATTCCTAATTCGGCCTTTGCCCAGTTCTAATGTACTTCCTCTTTTTCTCTCTACCAGTGTTTACAGCTGGACAAAACAAAAATAATGAAAATTCCCATCAATCAAAATGTAAAAATACACATAGAAGGGACAGATATTGAAGAAGTCAATCAATTTGCATACCTTGGCAGCTACATAGACCAGGATGGTGACACTAGAAAGGAAGTTAGGATCAGAATTGCAAAAGCAGCATCAATCTTCAAGAATCTTGAGAACATATGGAATTCAAAAGTTATAAGCACAAAAACCAAGTTAAGACTATTCAATTCAAATGTAATATCCACCCTCATTTATGCATGCGAAAGCTGGAAAACAACTAAAGAAATAGAAAAGAAATTAGACTCTTTTGAAAACAAATGCCTAAGGAAAATACTCGGCATCAAGTGGAATGAATTCAAGAACAATGCAGAGATAAGACAGATGACTGAACAACAACCAGTCTCACGGGTGATCAGGAAAAGGAGATGGACATATGTTGGCCACTTGATGAGAAGAAATGAGCAGAGAATCCCAAAACAAGCTATCAAGTGGAACACAACAGGCCGAAGAAAAAGGGGCAGACCGCGTGAAACTCTGAAGAGAACATTATTAAGAGAGGCCAAGTTAACAGGCATAAAATCCTTTGATGAGGTTGAAAGACTCGCCGAAGACAGGAAAAATTGGCGAACTACTTTGCGAGCCCTATGTGACGTCTAACGGCACGGGAAGGATATAAGATATAAGATATATAAGTGTTTACAGCATACACTAGTCAGGAAAGGATTGGAACAAGAAAGTGAGAGAACTTAAACAGTAGGTATATTTGTAGTTACAGGAACAAACAAGGAAATATAGAATTATTACTAGTACATAATGTTCACTTGACTTGTCCAAATTATTGCCATATTTAGCCAGAACTCTAAGTAAACAGAATGGAGAATGGATTAATAGACTTCCAGCCTTCATTTTCAGATAATCCAGCTGCACTGTGTTCTCACACATTCGTCTCCTTATGTAAGATTCAAATGTTCTAACAATGTGAAATCCTACCAGTACATTATAATATAGTAAAAACAAATGGAAATGACTATTCGCACAGACAGTGTACCGATAGGCTCTGTCTGAGGTTTTCGCTATTGGTATCACTTCCACTACGCGTGTCTTTTCTTCCGTCAGCGAACAGAAGATGTACTAAAATAGACGTGTTAAATAAGCTTGTCTTATGACACATAAACACGAAAGAATACAGTCATGGGAATAACTGAGAGAAGAAAAATAGACATGCTCTGGAAATGAGAATAAACAAGGAAATAATCACAGCTGTCGTGGTTAATTCTATTAAGTTAACAAACTCGCGTTTACACGCTGTCAAATGCTGCCGATGAGAACTTGAAAATATAGCATTCAAGTACGCCCAGAAAAGCTGAACACAGCAGAATGTACTGAGTCAAGGCTTGCAGATTTTTATGAGTGACAGGACAGAGATATTAAAAATAAATCATCAGTGGACTGAGGAGGTGAAAGAATATGATACACACAAAAGCCTTGCTTCGGGATAAATACACAGCAGTAAAAGTATTCAGCATTCCTTGATTTAAAATAAAAACACTTTATACGAATTTATAGTAATTAGTAAAAGTAACCAAGGCTGTCCTGATTAGTATATGGGACAATATTCAATGAATGAGTTTTGGACATGTCAGATCTATGAAGTCTAGCAGGAGGCATTGGCGAGACTCCACTGCAAGGACAAAAAAACTGGCATTCTGCCAGTACTAGATCTCTGATGGCGAAAACATCATAGTAGTAACTAGAATGGACATATTAACACTTCCTATGTAAAGAACCATAGACTTCATAATGAAAAAAATGTTGCACTAACAAAACGGGCATTGCTTGGGTACATGGACCCAACTAGAAGATCTTGATTTTACAGATGGCATAACTCTTATCAGTGACAATATGAATTCGATTTAAGAAAACACAGATAACCTATCTTCACTGGCTATCAAAATATGACTTGAAAGTAACAAGAAAACGACAAAAATAATGAAATTTCCCATTAATCAAAAAGGGAAAATATACGTAGGAGGAATATTTGTTGAAGAAATAAACCAATTAGCATACCTCGGCAGCTACATAGAATAGGATGGTGATACCAGAATGGAAGAATTACAATTTAAAAAGCAGCATTGACCTTCAAGACTCTTGAGAATATATTGCACTCAAAAGTTAAAAGCAAAAAAACTAAGTTAAGATTATTCAATTCAAATGTAGCATCCACCATCATTGATGCCTGAGAAAACTGGAAAAAAAACCTAAAGAAATAGACAACAGTTTAGACTATTTTGAACCAATTGCCTAATGAAATGCTCGGTATAAAGTGGAACGACTTTAAGAACAACACAGAGATAAGACAGATGAGCAAACAACAACCTGTCTCATTGGTGATCAGAAAAAAGAGATGAGCATATGTCGGTCACATGATGTGAAGAAATAATCAGATAATCACAAAACAAGCTATCAGGTGCAATAAAACAGGCCGGAGAAAAAGAGGTCGACCACTCGAAACTCTAAAGAGGACATTGTTAAGAGAGGCCAGTTTAGTGGGTATAAAATTCCTTGATGAGGTCGAAAAGCTCGCCGAAACAGGAGAACTTGGTGAACTACCATGCCAGCCCTATGTGACGTATAAGAGCACGGGAAGGATGCAGTATGTCAGATGTAAAGAACACGCGAATAAACTGGGGATAAATATATGTAAAAATAAACATATAAATATTCATGAAGTCACTATAGTAAAGCTGTCATAACAAAAGTAAGAACAGATTATTGATTAAGGAGCAAACAGATGTGCCGATTAAATTTACATATTAAGGAAAAAAGAAATAGGAAAGAAGATAGAATATACAGTCAATTCACAGGAATGCTAAATGACAAACAGAAGTGGAAAAAAAAAGAAAAAAAGATTAAGCAGTCAGCCGTGACTTGTAAGAAGCTGTGTCCTGGAGTGGCCGTGTTAGAATATTGTGAATGTTTTAAATGACGGTTTGGGATATGTGATCGGTTAGTATTTAAGAGGGGCCCTTGTGGGATTTATTATGTTTTTTACATGGGGTAATAATAATCTGTAATTTATAAGATGTTCTACATGTATTTTTATTATTGGTATTTTATCTGTTTAGGTAATTGAAAGATTGAAGCTTATACATATTAACACATTCACACCTACACCAGTGAAAGAAAACAACACAATCGATATTGCTTCTTTAAATAATCATTCAACTTATACTGACATAAATCATATGTTTACATGGTTGGCAAAATCAAACAAATGAATCACCAGTTTATAATGTTATTCATCGTCTATATCGTCAACAACATAATAATTAAAATGATTTATTTAAATATTCAGATTCCTAGATCATCTTAATCGACAGGGGACCTTCTAAAGAATCAACTGTAACCCCTTGTACACAATCATACAAAATCTCTAATCTTCATCATTAATTGGTTGGGTACCTGATGTATTATAAGGAACTAACTGCCAATAATTGTGTCAACAATAAATATTCCTACATTTCAGCAATACCCATTTATCTGCACCCTTGAGGTATCGTTTCGCAATATCAAAAACTCTAAATCTTACATAGACAAATATGTTACACTAGAATTCATATACCCTTCAGTTATCCTAATCATACCAAAGTGGGTCGGGATGGATCGGAGGAGATGACATCACAGCCTTGCACGCCTCCAGATAACAGAAATATAAACCCAACTATTAACCTAACACTTACATGTTTATCCACAGAATAAATACAATCTCTTACGCGCTCGAAACGACAACACGACCTCCCCCGATTCCCCCAACGCACGAAACCCGACCTATTAAAATTCTCTCATGTTATCTTTATATACTGGGTCCGCGAACTAGACTCTCTCAGAATTGCGCACTCCTAAACTGCCCAGCTGCTGACTCATTATTTCTACTCTTAGGCTTGCCAACCAAACACAGGTAAATATTGCTTATCTGTTCCCTACACGGCCAGAAAGGAGGGGGGATATAATGGTAATCTAGTCGAGAATAGGGTGAGTGGAATAAATAAATATGGTTAGGGTAGAGTGTGTAATATAGTGCAGTGAGCGGGTTCTGGTATATAAGTTACAGACGTGGAAAGAGTAGTACTTAATAAAGAGGGAATATGATCTGGGAGAAAGGGAATGTTAAGTGTAGGTGAATTTCGATTTCAAAATGTGTTATGTCAGCGTCTCATTTTTTCTAAATGGAGCAGTTCTCACGTGCTAGGCGGCGTCTGTCATCAGAATGACATTGTCTAATGTATGTTACTAGAAAATCTGAATTATCTCTGTGGTTGGGGCTGTTTAAATGATTACGGACTGACTTAGAAGCAAGTTGGGAGAAGTTATGAATATGTTTGTAAAAGCGGTAATCCAATCTGAGACAAATATCTACAGTATAAGTTATCCTACATCTTGTGTACACAGTGGCGTGTATTATTATATTATTATTTCGTTATTTTATCTACGTCAAAGAGCAGAAAAGTACTGAGAATATGGAAAAGAAGTACATAATATCTTCACTGACTTCATTTGAGATATTTAATAAATTAATCAGTTTGACCAAAATTTGTATGGAGGATGCACAAAATATATATAAAGGAAGAATGTCAGAACCCGTCAATATAAGAACTGGTCTAAAACAAGATGGTATGATATCTCGATTACTATTCAACGTAGTACTAGAGAAGGTATTTAGAAGAGTGAAAGAGGAAAGCAGTACAGAAGAACATGCTAAAATTCTAGGATACTGTGAAAGGTCATGCGGGGTTCCCACAAGTGTACGGCGAGGGGGCGAAGCGTCACTAGTCACGTGATCCGGAAGTATAGGACCTATACATACAGAGGAATGCGTATTGGAAAGACTAAACATAGCCAGCGGGCAAGAGGCTGGGCAAGATCGATCTCCTCTGTGTGTTAGAAATCTTTATATATATATATTATATATATATATATATATATATATATATATATATATATATATATAAATGATTCATGATGATTAATGTTCTCTTGAACATTGAACCTCCGGGTTATGCCATCATGCTGTTATTTTCATTATAAATTCATGAAGCTGTGGAGGAGAGTTAGTGCGTTAGCAAGTGTGAATTTATAGGCAGGGAAGCCGCGGGATGAATAAGTGCATTGACACAAGTGGAAATATGTGTCAGTGCAGTGGCACAATATTGAGATATATGTATAATTGCTTAGTTGGGCCAGAAGAGCCCAGGCCAGTCTGATCCACTGATTTAGTTATAGATAATTCATTGTATTTATCCCATACCTTGATTATCATGATGATGTATTTTGATGTCCTATATATGTAATGATATATGTAGAGAGTGTTAATAAACTGATGTAAATTTATTGCTGACTTGACAATATGTATTTCATATTGATGTAATGTGTGTGTTGGATGTATATAATATGATGCATAACTGGCATTCAGTATCCTTGGAGGGGAGAATCTTAGTTGGCGGTCATGTGTTTCGCGAGATCTTGGCCACGCAGTACGATAGTACATGACAAAGGAATGCCTGAAACAGTTGAGTCGATCTATTTCTTCCCAAATATATCCATAAAATGTAGATTTAGCGCCAACTAAGTATACACTACGCTGATGACATTGACCTAGTTGGGGGGGGGGGGGTATCGACCTAGTCGGAGGGAGGGGATATATTTCAAGAAGCGTTCAATAACTGAATACATCACTAATCAAGATAAGACAGAGTATACGAAGATATCAAGAGACCAGAGACAAAATGATCCAGATTATATAAATGTTTGAGATATGATTATTAGGAAAGCAGAAACATACAAATATCTAGGCAGAACCTTCAAAAGGAGCAACACAGTAAGCGAGGAAACTAGACTATAGATAGGGAATAAAATATACTTTGCCTTGCAGCACCAGTTAAAGTCCAAAATCCTATCCCACAAAACCAAAATAACAATCTACAAAACTATAATAATGGCAGCCATCATGTATGGATCAGAAACGTGGAATACAGCAAAAGAAGATGAGAAAAAAATTGCAGGTCTTTGAGAACAAGGTCCGTAGAAGAATCTTCGGGCACATAAAGGATGTCAACAGTAGAGAATGGAGAGCTAGAAAGAAAACTAACTAAACAGCTTATTTAAGTGCCAACATAGTATAAATGTCTTTAGATCTGAACAGATTAGCCTGGTATGGCCATGAAAAAAGAATGGAAGAGAACGGACAAATGAAAATGATGTATACACAAGAGATGAAGGAAACCAGACCAAGAGATAGACCAAAACAGAGATATAAAGACAACATAGAAGAGGATATAAAATAATTTGGTGTCAGTAACTGGAGGAGAATACTACGAATAGAAAGGAATGGAGGCGAACTTTTATCTGCATCAACGAGTCTTAATGGTTCAGTAAGCTGAAAATGAGGACGGAGATCTGACCATGTGGATGGAAAGAAAGCAGTAGTTTAACTCTGTCAGATGAAGTCACAGATTTTGTTCTGACCTTTACTTTCTATGTAAAGAAATGTCAAGCCGAAAGTCTAGTTTTTCTTTCTGACATCATTGTTACTCATTAAACGTCTAGAAAATTAATCCAACCACGAGAAAAATGACAATAACAGCCCGTACCATTATACAGTGCTAGAATATATACAATGCTACGATCTTATCTTGATCAAAATATTTTAAAAACTGTATATTTAAAGTTCTGAATTGTGACTTTATTTATTAATTAATCTTGCAATCTTTTCAATTCAAATTTCATCAAATGACTGAGAAGGTAAATAAAAGGGTGAACTGAAATGCGCCTGAGAAAAGAGAGTTAAGTAGGATAGATTCATATGATAACATTACATTTCCTTTTCATAATTTTAAATTGTACAGTAGTGGATACTCTATTAAAGTCTTCTTTTTACATTAATCTTTTTAATTGTTAAAAATGCCCCCCCCACCCTCCACCTTTGGTATTTTAGGCAGTTTTGACACGCTTTCTCTCCCGTTTCCCTCCCCGCAATAAAAATAAAATATAAATCACTCCGTTAAATCGCTGGTTTACTGTATACACTATCACTTAGTATCATGAGAAGAAGGGTGTGGATCGATTCCTAATTCGGTTTCTGACCAGTTCTAGTTTAGACCCCATGTTTCTCTCTGTCAGTGTTTACAGCACGCATTAGTCAAGAACAGACTAGAACAAGAAAGTGCGAGAACTGACACAGTAATTATATTTGTAGGTAGATGAACTCTGGAGAAGCATAAATAGCCAAAGCCAATCGGCACGGCACATCATAATGATGATGATGATGTCGTATTTTGACAGATCCGTAAGTTAGCAGGACGGAGAATTGATTACTAGACTTCTTGTGATTTGTTTCAGATCATCCAATGTTTACTGTGTTCTCATACTTTCAATATATTTATGTAAGGTTCAAATGTTATAACCATGCGAAATCATACAAGTACATTATGATGCCGTAAAAAAGAATGGGACTGCCTACTCGCATAGACAGTGTACCAATATTCTCACCCTGAGGTCTACACTATTCCTATGGGATAGCATACCGACAGTTTTTGCCTGAGGTTTACCCTGTTTCTCTGGGATAGTGTACCGCCAATTTCACTGGGGTTTACGCTGTTTCTGTGGGATAATGCACCGCCAATCTCCTGGGGTTTTTGAGGTTCCTATGGGATAGTTTACCGATAGTTTCAGTAAAAGGTTTACGCTATTCCTATGCGATAATGCACCGACGGTTTTCAGCCTGGGATTTACGCTATTCGTATGGGAACTATTATCCACTATCAAAGCCTAATGAGAAACATGGAAAACAAAACTGTAAGAAGTGAATGGGCAGATACGACTGATAAACAACAAATCAAAAACGTTACATAGATCTGCTGTCCGGGTGATTCCGCAGTCGACGGAAACGAGAAGGCTGACAAACAAGCAGCAAAAGTCAAACCGGAAGGCCTCATCAAAATGGACAATCCAGACTTATACAAATCCATTCAACAACACCCCGATAAACAATGGCAAAGTAATGTCCTCCAGAGCACCTACCAAGAACAACTCTTTGAGTTATATGTAGCCAATGGGGGACAAAATGTACCCGCTTAACAGAAGTTGTTTGTGATGTATACAGAACTGTTTGTGGTTATTGTGTTGCGTGCCGGAACAAACACGGCACCGATTAAAGTGGAATATCTACAGGCCGAGAATCACTGTGATTTAATTGTCTAGTGCCAATATAGATATAAGTCTTATATCTAAGAAACAGAATCCACCAACATGCAGTATTAAATTAAACGGAACTATTCTAAAGCAGGTGCAGAAATTCAAATACCTTGGAGCAGTAATAACTTCAGATGGGAAATGCAGAACAGAAATCAGGAACAGAATAGGCCAAGCAAAGACTGCATTTCAGAGAATGAAAAACATATTAACCAACACATCCTTATCAATGAATATTAGAAAACGAGTCTTAAAATGCTATATTGAACCTATCTTGTTATATGGAAGTGAATCATGGACAATAGGCAAGTCTGCACAAAAATCATTGGAAGCAGCAGAAATGTGGTTTATTAGAAGAATGTTGCGAATCCCCTGGACAGCAAAAATAACTAATGAAGAATGTATGAGAAGAGCTGGAGAGACAAAAAACCTTGTCAAAAAGATAAGAGAGAACAATGTACTTTCATAGGACATGCAATGAGAAGAGGGGGCATTGAAAATCTTATAACAGGAAAAATAGAAGGAAGAAGATCAAGAGGAAGACCAAGAGAAATGATACTGGACAGTCTGACGGGATGGTGTGAGAGAAGATCACCACTGAGTTGATGGCGTGCATGAAGGATCGAGTACTCTGGAGAAGCATAATAGCCAACGCCAGTCGGCACGGCACATGATGATGATGATGAGTGCCAATATAGAGAGTTTTGACTTTGGTTGTGAAGTTTGCCTTGCGTTCAAGCTAAACACTGAATGAACGCAACAGCCCAGGCGCGCTGACACTAGAACAATCATAACAGGTCAGGCGGTACGAGCAGACTCTGGCTAGACTGTGGACAACCAGGACAAGTCAACAGACGCGCTGGCATAGTGACAAGTATTACATACATTTTACAATGAAGAAGATGAGGATGACTTAATGGAGATGAAAAACTGTTACCAAACAGCATAGAAGAACAACACAATAAGAGAACTTCCTGGCAAGAGCTTGATAGCCATTGGAAGTGAAACCTAACAAAACTAATTGTAGCATGGCCTTGTAAGTAATGATTATAGCTGTCATAACAAAAGTAAGAACAGATTATTGATTAAGGAGCAAACAGATGTGCCGATTAAATTTACATATTAAGGAAAAAAGAAATAGGAAAGAAGATAGAATATACAGTCAATTCACAGGAATGCTAAATGACAAACAGAAGTGGAAAAAAAAAGAAAAAAAAGATTAAGCAGTCAGCCGTGACTTGTAAGAAGCTGTGTCCTGGAGTGGCCGTGTTAGAATATTGTGAATGTTTTAAATGACGGTTTGGGATATGTGATCGGTTAGTATTTAAGAGGGGCCCTTGTGGGATTTATTATGTTTTTTACATGGGGTAATAATAATCTGTAATTTATAAGATGTTCTACATGCATTTTTATTCTTGGCATTTTATCTGTTTAGGTAAATGAAAGATTGAAGCTTATACATATTAACGCATTCACACCTACACCAGTGAAAGAAAACAAACACAATCGATATTGCTTCTTTAAATAATCATTCAACTTATACTGACATAAATCATATGTTTACATGGTTGGCAAAATCAAACAAATGAATCACCAGTTTATAATGTTATTCATCGTCTATATCGTCAACAACATAATAATTAAAATGATTTATTTAAATATTCAGATTCCTAGATCATCTTAATCGACAGGGGACCTTCTAAAGAATCAACTGTAACCCCTTGTACACAATCATACAAAATCTCTAATCTTCATCATTAATTGGTTGGGTACCTGATGTATTATAAGGAACTAACTGCCAATAATTGTGTCAACAATAAATATTCCTACATTTCAGCAATACCCATTTATCTGCACCCTTGAGGTATCGTTTCGCAATATCAAAAACTTCTAAATCTTACATAGACAAATATGTTACACTAGAATTCATATACCCTTCAGTTATCCTAATCATACCAAAGTGGGTCGGGATGGATCGGAGGAGATGACATCACAGCCTTGCACGCCTCCAGATAACAGAAATATAAACCCAACTATTAACCTAACACTTACATGTTTATCCACAGAATAAATACAATCTCTTACGCGCTCGAAACGACAACACGACCTCCCCCGATTCCCCCAACGCACGAAACCCGACCTATTAAAATTCTCTCATGTTATCTTTATATACTGGGTCCGCGAACTAGACTCTCTCAGAATTGCGCACTCCTAAACTGCCAGCTGCTGACTCATTATTTCTACTCTTAGGCTTGCCAACCAAACACAGGTAAATATTGCTTATCTGTTCCCTACACGGCCAGAAAGGAGGGGGGATATAATGGTAATCTAGTCGAGAATAGGGTGAGTGGAATAAATAAATATGGTTAGGGTAGAGTGTGTAATATAGTGCAGTGAGCGGGTTCTGGTATATAAGTTACAGACGTGGAAAGAGTAGTACTTAATAAAGAGGGAATATGATCTGGGAGAAGGGAATGTTAAGTGTAGGTGAATTTCGATTTCAAAATGTGTTATGTCAGCGTCTCATTTTTTCTAAATGGAGCAGTTCTCACGTGCTAGGCGGCGTCTGTCATCAGAATGACATTGTCTAATGTATGTTACTAGAAAATCTGAATTATCTCTGTGGTTGGGGCTGTTTAAATGATTACGGACTGACTTAGAAGCAAGTTGGGAGAAGTTATGAATATGTTTGTAAAAGCGGTAATCCAATCTGAGACAAATATCTACAGTATAATTTATCCTACATCTTGTGTACACAGTGGCGTGTATTATATATTATTTCGTTATTTTATCTACGTCAAAGAGCAGAAAAGTACTGAGAATATGGAAAAGAAGTACATAATATCTTCACTGACTTCATTTGAGATATTTAATAAATTAATCAGTTTGACCAAAATTTGTATGGAGGATGCACAAAATATATATAAAGGAAGAATGTCAGAACCCGTCAATATAAGAACTGGTCTAAAACAAGATGGTATGATATCTCGATTACTATTCAACGTAGTACTAGAGAAGGTTTTAGAAGAGTGAAAGAGGAAAGCAGTACAGAAGAACATGCTAAAATTCTAGGATACTGTGAAAGGTCATGCGGGGTTCCCACAAGTGTACGGCGAGGGGGCGAAGCGTCACTAGTCACGTGATCCGGAAGTATAGGACCTATACATACAGAGGAATGCGTATTGGAAAGACTAAACATAGCCAGCGGGCAAGAGGCTGGGCAAGATCGATCTCCTCTGTGTGTTAGAAATCTTATATATATATATATTATATATATATATATATATATATATATATATATAATATATATATAAAGATGATTCATGATGATTAATGTTCTCTTGAACATTGAACCTCCGGGTTATGCCATCATGCTGTTATTTTCATTATAAATTCATGAAGCTGTGGAGGAGAGTTAGTGCGTTAGCAAGTGTGAATTTATAGGCAGGGAAGCCGCGGGATGAATAAGTGCATTGACACAAGTGGAAATATGTTAGTCAGTGCAGTGGCACAATATTGAGATATATGTATAATTGCTTAGTTGGGCCAGAAGAGCCCAGGCCAGTCTGATCCACTGATTTAGTTATAGATAATTCATTGTATTTATCCCATACCTTGATTATCATGATGATGTATTTTGATGTCCTATATATGTAATGATATATGTAGAGAGTGTTAATAAACTGATGTAAATTTATTGCTGACTTGACAATATGTATTTCATATTGATGTAATGTGTGTGTTGGATGTATATAATATGATGCATAACTGGCATTCAGTATCCTTGGAGGGGAGAATCTTAGTTGGCGGTCATGTGTTTCGCGAGATCTTGGCCACGCAGTACATAGTACATGACAAAGGAATGCCTGAAACAGTTGAGTCGATCTATTTCTTCCCAAATATATCCATAAAATGTAGATTTAGCGCCAACTAAGTATACACTACGCTGATGACATTGACCTAGTTGGGGGGGGGGGGTATCGACCTAGTCGGAGGGAGGGGATATATTTCAAGAAGCGTTCAATAACTGAATACATCACTAATCAAGATAAGACAGAGTATACGAAGATATCAAGAGACCAGAGACAAAATGATCCAGATTATATAATGTTTGAGATATGATTATTAGGAAAGCAGAAACATACAAATCTAGCAGAACCTTCAAAAGGAGCAACACAGTAAGCGAGGAAACTAGACTATAGATAGGGAATAAAATATACTTTGCCTTGCAGCACCAGTTAAAGTCCAAAATCCTATCCCACAAAACCAAAATAACAATCTACAAAACTATAATAATGGCAGCCATCATGTATGGATCAGAAACGTGGAATACAGCAAAAGAAGATGAGAAAAAAATTGCAGGTCTTTGAGAACAAGGTCCGTAGAAGAATCTTCGGGCACATAAAGGATGTCAACAGTAGAGAATGGAGAGCTAGAAAGAAAACTAACTAAACAGCTTATTTAAGTGCCAACATAGTATAAATGTCTTTAGATCTGAACAGATTAGCCTGGTATGGCCATGAAAAAGAATGGAAGAGAACGGACAAATGAAAATGATGTATACACAAGAGATGAAGGAAACCAGACCAAGAGATAGACCAAAACAGAGATATAAAGACAACATAGAAGAGGATATAAAATAATTTGGTGTCAGTAACTGGAGAGAGAATACTACGAATAGAAAGGAATGGAGGCGAACTTTTATCTGCATCAACGAGTCTTAATGGTTCAGTAAGCTGAAAATGAGGACGGAGATCTGACCATGTGGATGGAAAGAAAGCAGTAGTTTAACTCTGTCAGATGAAGTCACAGATTTTGTTCTGACCTTTACTTTCTATGTAAAGAAATGTCAAGCCGAAAGTCTAGTTTTTCTTTCTGACATCATTGTTACTCATTAAACGTCTAGAAAATTAATCCAACCACGAGAAAAATGACAATAACAGCCCGTACCATTATACAGTGCTAGAATATATACAATGCTACGATCTTATCTTGATCAAAATATTTTTAAAAACTGTATATTTAAAGTTCTGAATTGTGACTTTATTTATTAATTAATCTTGCAATCTTTTCAATTCAAATTTCATCAAATGACTGAGAAGGTAAATAAAAAGGGTGAACTGAAATGCGCCTGAGAAAAGAGAGTTAAGTAGGATAGATTCATATGATAACATTACATTTCCTTTTCATAATTTTAAATTGTACAGTAGTGGATACTCTATTAAAGTCTTCTTTTTACATTAATCTTTTTAATTGTTAAAAATGCCCCCCCCCACCCTCCACCTTTGGTATTTTAGGCAGTTTTGACACGCTTTCTCTCCCGTTTCCCTCCCCGCAATAAAAATAAAATATAAATCACTCCGTTAAATCGCTGGTTTACTGTATACACTATCACTTAGTATCATGAGAAGAAGGGTGTGGATCGATTCCTAATTCGGTTTCTGACCAGTTCTAGTTTAGACCCCATGTTTCTCTCTGTCAGTGTTTACAGCACGCATTAGTCAAGAACAGACTAGAACAAGAAAGTGCGAGAACTGACACAGTAATTATATTTGTAGGTAGATGAACTCTGGAGAAGCATAAATAGCCAAAGCCAATCGGCACGGCACATCATAATGATGATGATGATGTCGTATTTTGACAGATCCGTAAGTTAGCAGGACGGAGAATTGATTACTAGACTTCTTGTGATTTGTTTCAGATCATCCAATGTTTACTGTGTTCTCATACTTTCAATATATTTATGTAAGGTTCAAATGTTATAACCATGCGAAATCATACAAGTACATTATGATGCCGTAAAAAAGAATGGGACTGCCTACTCGCATAGACAGTGTACCAATATTCTCACCCTGAGGTCTACACTATTCCTATGGGATAGCATACCGACAGTTTTTTGCCTGAGGTTTACCCTGTTTCTCTGGGATAGTGTACCGCCAATTTCACTGGGGTTTACGCTGTTTCTGTGGGATAATGCACCGCCAATCTCCTGGGGTTTTTGAGGTTCCTATGGGATAGTTTACCGATAGTTTCAGTAAAAGGTTTACGCTATTCCTATGCGATAATGCACCGACGGTTTTCAGCCTGGGATTTACGCTATTCGTATGGGAACTATTATCCACTATCAAAGCCTAATGAGAAACATGGAAAACAAAACTGTAAGAAGTGAATGGGCAGATACGACTGATAAACAACAAATCAAAAACGTTACATAGATCTGCTGTCCGGGTGATTCCGCAGTCGACGGAAACGAGAAGGCTGACAAACAAGCAGCAAAAGTCAAACCGGAAGGCCTCATCAAAATGGACAATCCAGACTTATACAAATCCATTCAACAACACCCCGATAAACAATGGCAAAGTAATGTCCTCCAGAGCACCTACCAAGAACAACTCTTTGAGTTATATGTAGCCAATGGGGGAACAGAAATGTACCCGCTTAACAGAAGTTGTTTGTGATGTATACAGAACTGTTTGTGGTTATTGTGTTGCGTGCCGGAACAAACACGGCACCGATTAAAGTGGAATATCTACAGGCCGAGAATCACTGTGATTTAATTGTCTAGTGCCAATATAGATATAAGTCTTATATCTAAGAAACAGAATCCACCAACATGCAGTATTAAATTAAACGGAACTATTCTAAAGCAGGTGCAGAAATTCAAATACCTTGGAGCAGTAATAACTTCAGATGGGAAATGCAGAACAGAAATCAGGAACAGAATAGGCCAAGCAAAGACTGCATTTCAGAGAATGAAAAACATATTAACCAACACATCCTTATCAATGAATATTAGAAAACGAGTCTTAAAATGCTATATTGAACCTATCTTGTTATATGGAAGTGAATCATGGACAATAGGCAAGTCTGCACAAAAATCATTGGAAGCAGCAGAAATGTGGTTTATTAGAAGAATGTTGCGAATCCCCTGGACAGCAAAAATAACTAATGAAGAATGTATGAGAAGAGCTGGAGAGACAAAAAACCTTGTCAAAAAGATAAGAGAGAGACAATGTACTTTCATAGGACATGCAATGAGAAGAGGGGGCATTGAAAATCTTATAACAACAGGAAAAATAGAAGGAAGAAGATCAAGAGGAAGACCAAGAGAAATGATACTGGACAGTCTGACGGGATGGTGTGAGAGAAGATCACCAACTGAGTTGATGGCGTGCATGAAGGATCGAGTACTCTGGAGAAGCATAATAGCCAACGCCAGTCGGCACGGCACATGATGATGATGATGAGTGCCAATATAGAGAGTTTTGACTTTGGTTGTGAAGTTTGCCTTGCGTTCAAGCTAAACACTGAATGAACGCAACAGCCCAGGCGCGCTGACACTAGAACAATCATAACAGGTCAGGCGGTACGAGCAGACTCTGGCTAGACTGTGGACAACCAGGACAAGTCAACAGACGCGCTGGCATAGTGACAAGTATTACATACATTTTACAATGAAGAAGATGAGGATGACTTAATGGAGATGAAAAACTGTTACCAAACAGCATAGAAGAACAACACAATAAGAGAACTTCCTGGCAAGAGCTTGATAGCCATTGGGAAGTGAAACCTAACAAAACTAATTGTAGCATGGCCTTGTAAGTAATGATTATAGCTGTTATCATTATTATTATTATTAATGAATATGGTTATGAAAATATACTGTAAAGAAAATAGTAGCATCGAATAGCGACAGAGAAAATGGAGAGGAAAGGAAGAGAAAGGTATAAAACTTCCATGACACTAGAACAAGAGGCGGACAAAAGTAACCAATGGAAACAGCGAATAGAAAAAGACAAGACTCAGTGACGCTGACACATATGGAATACAAAGGAAAGACGCCAGAAAGTAGGATGGTCCAGTGATAACAAAGCAGTGACTGGACGTCGACACGTGTAAACAAAATAGAAAAGACGAATAGAAAAGGCAGACACAATGAAAAGCGAGGACACAATAAAACCTCCGACAAGAAATAGCAAGATAAAGACTTAGGTAAATAACAATTGTATAGCTGGAGTTGACATTTTGACATGCGTTATGACGCGACTGCACACGGTTTTTAAATAAAGGAGTGACCAACTCGGCCAGCTGACCAATTAAATATTTAGAGGAATGGCTTATTGGACAAATGACTTACGACATACAAGTCACGGAGCAGTTTGAATGACAGACAATCAGAACGCTCATGGGAACCAGTGGACATCTGAAGGGTGGAGCCAAAATACGTACTGGTTAATCCATCAAGCTGCACTGGAAAATAAAAAGGAGACAGGAGGAACAACGAGGGTTAACGAAAAAGGAAGAAGAAAAAGAGAAGAGAACGAAGAACGAACCAAGAAGGAGAACGAGGAAGAAGAAGAGACAGAGGAGGGAGCCCGAAGACGGAAGAACAGACAATAAGAACAAGGAGGAAGAACCAAGAAGGAAGAAGAAGTAGAGGACCTATACATACAGAGGAATGCGTATTGGAAAGACTGAACATAGCCAGCGGGCAAGAGGCTGGGCAAGATCGATCTCCTCTGTGTGTTAGAAATCTTTATATATATATATATATATATATATATATATATATATATATATATATATATAAATGATTCATGATGATTAATGTTCTCTTGAACATTGAACCTCCGGGTTATGCCATCATGCTTTTATTTTCATTATAAATTCATGAAGCTGTGGAGGAGAGTTAGTGCGTTAGCAAGTGTGAATTTATAGGCAGGGAAGCCGCGGGATGAGTAAGTGCATTGATACAAGTGGAAATATGTTAGTGAGTGCATTGGCACAATATTGAGATACATGTATAATTGCTTAGTTGGGCCAGAAGAGCCCAGGCCAGTCTGGTCCACTGATTTAGTTATAGATAATTCATTGTATTTATCCCATGCCTTGATTATCATGATGATGTATTTTGATGTCCTATATATGTAATGATATATGTAGAGAGTGTTAATAAACTGATGTAAATTTATTGCTGACTTGACAATATGTATTTCATATTGATGTAATGTGTGTGTTGGATGTATATAATATGATGCATAACTGGCATTCAGTATCCTTGGGGGGGGGGGGGAGAATCTTAGTTGTCGGTCATGTGTTTCGCGAGATCTTGGCCACGCAGTACGGTAGTACATGACAAAGGAATGCCTGAAACTGTTGAGTCGATCTATTTCTTCCCAAATATATCCATAAAATGTAGATTTAGCGCCAACTAAGTATACACTACGCTGATGACATTGACCTAGTTGGGGGGGGGGGGGTATCGACCTAGTCGGGGTAGGGGATATATTTCAAGAAGCGTTCAATAACTGAATACATCACTAATCAAGATAAGACAGAGTATACGAAGATATCAAGAGACCAGAGACAAAATGATCCAGATTATATAAATGTTTGAGATATGATTATTAGGAAAGCAGAAACATACAAATATCTAGGCAGAACCTTCAAAAGGAGCAACACAGTAAGCGAGGAAACTAGACCATAGATAGGGAATAAAATATACTTTGCCTTGCAGCACCAGTTAAAGTCCAAAATCCTGTCCCACAATCCAGCCTCAAGGACAGGGGAACAAGGACGGTCAGTGAACTGAGTCCGGTCCAGCCTCGAGGACAGGGGAACAAGGACGGTCAGTGAACTAAGTCCGGTCCAGCCTCGAGGACAGAGGAACAAGGACGGTCAGTGAACTGAGTCCGGTCCAGCCTCGAGGACAGGGGAACAAGGACAGTCAGTGAACTGAGTCCGGTCCAGCCTCGAGGACAGGGGAACAAGGACAGTCAGTGAACTGAGTCCGGTCCAGACAAGAGAAGAAGAGAAGGGCAGACAATGAGAGAAGAACAGCAGCAGGAGAACACACACCAGAGAAGACACGAGAGAGAAAGAAGACGTAGGTAACGACAGTTGGAAGAGATGGACACCTAGAGCAATAGACACTGAAGAAAAGCAGTTTTTGAAGAAATCGTTTTTAGACAGATTGAAGATGAGTTTCAAGTGATTCAAATGATTATGAATGTTTGTTAACTTGAAACTTCGAGTACAGTGACTTAGTCGTATAAATGATTGACCACGTGTTGCAGATCTGATATAATACTGAGTTAGGAAATGTTCTCGTATCAAGTGTAGAGTATTCTGAAGTTGAGAACATTGAGAAATGCTGCAAGTAGAAAATGATTGTTTGATATTGATGTGCTTCAACGATGAAACTAACGAAGATTATGTCAGATTGTATCCTAGTACAAGTGATGTTGTGAATTCTAAGTCGAATATCTTATTTGTCAGATTTAAATGAATTATGTAGAAAACATTTCATCGGACTTGGTCTGCTCTGATTAGTGAAGTGGTAATATTTGTGAAACATCCATGTGTGGTGTGTTGATTAAAGAGCATCTTCTCCAGTAATATGATAGTAATGAACAATAATGTCTTCAGTTATTATGAATAAGAATTCACAATAGAAAATATTATACTGGTGCCGTCAGTAATATGATAGACCACACCTTGAATTTATTATATAATAAACAAAAAACTAAATACTTACAATTACAGAAATTCCATCAGAAAACACTATGCACTAACAATGCTCAAATTATGGCAAGATGAAAACCTCTGAAAACTCTTAATCTTAATAAAGGACAACAACTGATAACACTCTACATCGTTAACTATAACTGTATAACTGTCCTGAAATGGACACATAGACGACAGACGTCTACTGCATTCTAACTGCAATAGCCAAACTGCCTCTACTGCAAAAACTATCACAAGGCACAAAAATATTCTACAACATGATTCAGATCAATTCATAACTCTGTGAATCTCTCTCTCTCTCTCTCTCTCTCTCTTTCTCTCTGGTGTTCCGCAAGGTTCTATTCTAGGCCCGTTGCTCTTTGCTATCTATATCAATGATCTTCCACTTCATCTTAAACACTCTTCTTGTGACCTTTTTGCCGATGATTGCACAGTCTACACCAGTGACTACGATTGTGATAATCTAGAATCAACTCTTCAGGTCGAGTTATACAATTTAATTGGATGGAGCAAAAATAATGGCATGATTATAAACACCGATAAGACAAAATCAATGCTCATAACAACAAGACAGAAACTATAAAACGCAACAAAAACAACGCTTCGGCTCTGTACAGAAACATCACAAATAGAAAACGTTAGCGAGCACAAAACACTAGGTCTTATTATTGACCAACATCTGACCTGGAACTCTCATGTGCAATGTCTAACAAAACTCATCGCACAAAAAGTATACCAATTAGTTAAAATTAAGCACTTCATAGATCAAGACACTAGGAAGACATACTACATATCTCATATACAAACACATTTAGACTATTGCTCAACAGTTTGGGATGGTTGCTCAGTGTCAAATACAAAGAGGCTTTGCTCACCCCAAAAGCGAGCTGTAAAGCTTATTAGTGACAAAGATCAAGCACAAACAACTAACCATCACAAACGTATCAAAATAATATCTCTTAAGAACAGGTTCCTCTTCAACAAAGCCAAGTTAGTACATCAAATTCTTTCACGGCATGCCCCGCCTTATCTATGGAACCTGTTTAAATTTAGCCCAAATTGCAGCCAACGCTTGAACAACATATGTCTTCCAAAACCTAGACTTGATCTTTACAAGAATAGCTTTAGTTATTCTGCTGCTCATCTTTGGAATACCCTCCCAACCTATATAAAAAATATAAATTATACTCCTTCCTACAACTACAAGCTTTACCAATATCTATTTGATGTCGACTACATGCCTCCATGAATTATAAAACTTAAAAGTTATCTTAAACTGCTCTTACAGACACCGAATACAATTAATTGTTTTCTGAATAGTCAGGAAAATTTTGTTTAGTAGATAGTCATTTATAATGTATGTAATTACTTTTGTACTGACTGAATGTTTAAGAGAGAAACGTAAATGTTATATTTTATTTTATGTCTCTCAACTTCAATGTTAGTTATGTTTGTTATATGAACAGCATATTTGTAGAATGTCTGGAATAGAGTGAAAAATGTATGATAAAGGGCAGAATGTCAGACGGGCCTGCGTGCCCAATTCTTAACCCTTGTGAAATAAATATCAATCAATCAATCAATCAATCTCTCTCTCTCTCTCTCTCTCTCTCTCTCTCTCTCTCGTTCTGTCTGTCCTAATTTCCTGGCTCTTTTATATAACAGACATTTTACTATACTCTGTTATCGAAAGCTCTATCCGTGAGTAGAGAGTTCTCAATTTAATGTGCTAGACACTGTTTACTTAACCTTGAACATCTAGAAAAATTGTAGTTTTTAACAAATGATCTTTGTCCCCAAATCTTTGTGCTGTTGTGACTGTTTCTAACACACCACTTTGAAACAACAGTCATTTTTGCACGAAGAAAATGTGTACAGTCGCGTCAAACATGAACTAACAAAATTCTATTATAACAATTTTTTTTTCCTTTAAAGTCATTGAAAGTTCACACTCGCCAGGGGAAACAATTCATAAATTATCTAGATATAGCAGAGTTATGTCCATTAGATTAAGCAATCTAGCTTTTTATTTCTACACTTACAGAATTCTGTAGGAAGGAAAGGAATGTGCAGGAATTCAGAAGGAGGAAAGGAATGTGCAACGCCCAAAACAACTGTATTCATACCACTGCCAAAAAGGGTAACCTGGAATAATGCACAAACTACAGAACTGTTGCCATGATTAGTCATGCCAGTCAAATTCTGTTAAAAATCATAATGTTCAGACTTCACAAGAAAATAGAAGAAGAAGTCAATATGGTCCAAGCTGGTTTTAGGCAAGGAAGAGGATCACGAGATCATATATTACTTATAAGATTAATAACAGAGAAATGCAGAGAATTTAATGTAAATATATATTTATCTTTTATAGACTATTCTTGGATCACTACTAACTAATAATGGAGATACATTGAGGGAAAGTAAAAGGAGATATATATCGCTCTTCAGAAAGTAAACCAATTAAATAATCTGTAAAGAAAAACAGACAGAACTACAAAAATAAGATTTTTAAGGGCATGCTTTTTTCCATGGCAACATATGCCTGTAAGACTTGGACACTTAACAAAACAGCTGAGAAACACATAAATGCCTTTGAATGTAAATGCTAAAGAAGAGTTCTTCAAATATCATGGACACAAAAAAGAACAAATATATCCATACTACAAGAACTTAATATTGAAGAAGGCTGGCTAGTAAACTGGATTAAAGAGAGAAAACTTACATATTTTGAACATATTAAAGCCATGATAATCTAGAGAAGACTGTCTTGGAAGGGTACATAATGGGAACAAGAAAGCGAGGAAGACCAAGGCGAAGATGGTTGCAGGACATTGTTCATGATCTAAAAATGGATGCATCTTGCTTATAACCGAGAGGCTTACAGGAAAGCTGTTAGTGAGATAAGATTCCACAAGGAACATGCGAATGAATGAATGAACAAAATTCTGTCACAAGGGCAGTGGTTGCAAATCCCAACTAAATGCTAGATCACCTGCAACACACAACCAACTCAACATTGGAGTCATTTCTCTGAAAACACTGAAGGACATCCTGGTATCAAAGGCCCAGTGTGTTTGGACATGCCCCGAATGTAATGATGCTGCTACACATGACCAGTAACAGAGATAATCCCTTTTATAGTTACAGAGGAGAGAGATATGGAAAGCGCACTGAGGGGTGGGTAAACTAGAAGAAATATACAGGAAAAAGAAGAGAGGGGAAGACAGAGAAAGAACATATTCGAGTGTTACAAATTGGGATACGAGTATGGGGAAAACACATCACCAAACACTGATGCTGATGGAGGCCCATTATCGCCAACACAGCAAATAGTAAATATGATAACAAATACATACTCTTTTAAAGTATGTAAACTAGAATTAATCAATCAATTTGCATGTGCTTCCGGAACTTTGCCTCAATAACATCTCTCCTGTAGGCCTCTCAGATGTAAGCAAGATGGCCTGCCGCTGACTCATCAATTTGCAGATCATCAACAATGTCTAGCAGCCATCTTCGCCTTGGTCTTCCTCTCTTTCTTTTTCCCATTATATACCCTTCCAAGACGGTCTCCTCTAGATTATCATGATGTTTAATGTGTCCAAAATATTTACGTTTTCTCTCTTCAATCCTCTTTACTAGCCAGCCTTCTTCAATATTAAGTTCTTGTAGTATGACTATATTTGTTCTTTTATGTGTCCATGATATTTGAGAACACTTCTGTAACATTTACATTCAAACGCATGTTTCTCCGCTGTTGTGTTAAGTGTCCAGGTCTCACAGGCATATGTTGCGATGGAAAAGATGCATGATTTTAAAAATCGTACTTTTGTAGTTCTGTATGTCCCTCTCCAAAGCTTCTTTAGTTGTTTTACTTTTTGAAGTGCGGTAGATGTCTTCCTTTTCATTTTTCTTCATTATATCTCCATTATTAGTTATCTATGATCTAAGATATTCCAAACTCTCCACCTCTTGCAGTTTTCCCCATTGATATATATTTCAGCTGCTTTATTTGTTTTGTCAATTGTCATCAATTTAGTTTTCTCCGGATTTAGACAGAGGTTTTGCTTTTCAGTATTCTTACGTACTGACATAATTAGTTTTTGCATTGCTTTTTGTGTTGTGAACAGTTATACTGTGTCAACAGCATATCTAATCTCTGGTATTTCATAACCTCAAATTGTTATGGCATTATAATATTCTTTGTTTACCTCTTCTCTAACATTCTTCATTATATTTTCAGTATACAAGTTAAATAAATAAGGCGACAATATGAATCACTGACGGACCCCTTGTTTTATGTCAAACCAAGTTCAACGTGTTTCGCCATTTATTCTTACCGTTGCCTGTTGGTCTACATACAACAGGTAAACTACAAATGTATATACACTCCCAAAATAATAATTTGTAAACTAGAATACAAATTGTTATTTTTGGAGTGTATATAAAGTAATTAATGATTAAATTATTAGGTATGTCAAATTCTTTCATAATGTTCCATTAGCTGCTTCTATCTATGCTCTCTTAGGCTTTCTTGAAGTCAATGAAGATATTATGTACTTCTTTTCCATATCCCCAGTACTTTTCTGCTCTTTAACGTGGTTAAAATATTTGGTGTGTGGTTGATCTATTCTTCCTAAAACCTGCTTGATAGTCTCCCATTATGTCCTCGCTGTATGGTTTTAATCTATTTAAAAGTATAATAGATAGTATTTTGTAGCTTGTTTGTAGTAATGATATTCTTCTGTAGTTTTCACACTTGCTCTTATCGCCTTTTTTTAAATACTGGGATCAGTAATGATTTTGTCCATTCACTAGGGAGTTTTTCTTCTCTCTATATTTGTTGTATTAGTGCACATATCTGTTCATATAGATTTATACCTCCTTCCTTAATCAGTTCTACAGCAATTCCATCTGAACCAGTTACTTTGTTGTTTCGTAGATACATATACTGATAATAATTCTGTTGTTTAGTAGAAATATGATAATGATAATCAATCTGACCAGAATATGTATGGAAGATATACAAAATATATTAGAATATGAAGGAAGAAAGTCAACCCTTCTCTATAAGAAGTGGTTTAAAACAGGGAGATACATTATCTCCATTACTATCCAACCTAGTATTAGAAAAGGTAATCAGAAAAGCGAAAGAACAAAGCAGTAAAGAAGAACAAAATACTAGGATTCGCTGATGACATTCACCTGATGGGGGAAACTATGCAAGAAGTCATCATTTCCTGCATACACCTGAGAGATGTGGCACTAAAAGTGGGATTGACTATTAACCAAGATAAGACAGAGTTTTTGAAGATATCAAGGGACCAGCGGCAGAATGATCCAGATTATATAAATGTTGGAGACATGATTATTAGGAAAGCAGAAACAAATACAAATATCTAGGTACAACCTTCAACAGAAAGGAACACAGTAAGCGAGGAAATTAAAATCAGAGTACAGATAGAGAATAAAATATACTTTGCTTTGCAACACCTGTTAAAATCCAAAATCCTCTCCCAAAACACACACATAAAAATTACAAAACTGTAAGAAGACCAGCCGTGATGTATGGATCAGAAACATGGAGGACGACAAGAAAAGGTGGACAAGAATTGCAAATCTTTGAGAACAAGATACTAAGAAGAATCTTTGGGCCGATAAAGAATACTAACAGTGGAGAATGGAGAGCTAGAAAGAACACTGAACTAAACAACTTATTTAAATCCCAACGAATTATAAATGTCGTGAAACTGAACAGAATACGCTGGCTGGGGCATGCATAAAAAAATGGAAGAGAACAGACAAACAAAAATTATGTCTGCACAAGAGATGAGGGAAACAAGACCAAGACGTAGACCAAGACAGAGATGGAAAACAAACATAGAAGAGGTTATAAAACTAATTGGTGTCACCAAATGGAGAGATAAGATTAGAAATAGAGAGGAATGGAGGCAAACTTTATCTGCAACAATGAGCCTTAATGGCCTGGTGGCTGAAGAAGAAGAAGAAGAAGAAGATATAAATTACTGAATATAAATTAAATAAACTATTAACTAAATAACAGAATGAACACAATATACATTTCCTTCATTTCAGAATGATTCTTTTTGATGTAAAAGACGCTTCCTTGTTGATCTTTGAGATTTGAAGTTCAGTCATAAATAAAATTATGACGGAACAAGTGAACAGAAAATGGGGCAAGGAAAAGATAATAACAATGATACAAGAAGGAGCTGATGTGAATGTAAGAGACTTTCTGAAGCAAACGCCATTACATTACTCTGCTTATAGTGGTGACACAGAACTTGTAGAAAGGTTACTCAAAGCAGGAGCAGATACCCATGGTAAAGATTACAGACAATATACTGCCTTACATCACAGTGCCAGTGAAGGTCATAACAATGTTGTTCAAACTCTACTGCAAGCTGGGACTGATTTCAATGTAGCATCGGACTTGGGTTACACCCCTTATATCTAAGTGCTTCTAATGGTCAGAAAGAAGTTGTTGGAACTCTCCTGAAAGCTGGAGACTCAGTACATACAGCAGATATTTGTGGGTTTAGTCCGCTACATGTAAGTGCTGACAATGGTCACAAGGAAGTTGTCGAAATTCTTCTTAAAGCTGGGGCTTCTCTAACTGCATCACATCTAAAAGGAAATACTCCGTTACATTTTTGTGCTTGTAAAAATCACAAAGAAGTTCTCGAACTTCTACTCAAGGCTGGGGCTTCTTTAATTGCAGTGGACAAGAAGGGAAATGCTCCTTTTCATTTTAGATCTGTTGAAGGTCACAAAGATATTGTCGAAATTCTACACAAAGCTGGGGTTTCTGTAACTGCAGTTAACGAATGGAGAAGTACTCTGTTGCATTGCTGTGCTGAGAAAGGTCACAAAGAATTTGTGGAAATTCTGCTCAAAGTTGGGTCTTCTGTAACTGCAGAGGACAAGGAGGGAAACACTCCTGTGCATTTGAGTGCTAATATGGGTCACAAAGAAGTTGAAACTATTCTCAAAGCTGGGGCTTCTGTAACTGCAGTTAACGACTGGGGAGATACTCCGTTGCATCGGAGTGCTGGTAAAGGTAAAAAAGAAGTTGTGAAAATTCTGCTCACTGCTGGGGCTTCTGTAAGTGCAGTAGATAAAGAAGGAACTGCTCCTTTACATGTGAGTGCTGATGAAGGTCACAAGGAAGTTATATAAATTCTGCTCAATGCTAAGGCTTCTATAACCGCAACAGATAAGGATGGAAATACTCCGCTACATTATAGCGCTGCTAAAGGATACCAAGAAATTGTTGAAATTTTGCTGCAAGCAGGATCTTGTATAAATGAACTAAATAAAGATGGAGACACTCCCTTAAATTTGAGCATTCATAAAGAACATAGAAATGTTGGTGATCTTCTTATCAAAGCTGGAGCCTCAGTGAAGAAATACAACAAACAGGGATCTTATTTGAAAACATCCAATAAAAATGAGAGAAGAAATGAATCACTATTTATGTACATGATGGAGAAACTTACATCTGTCTTTAAAGATACTTCTAGAAACGATACTTCCATTATTACAGAAAGTCATACCACCATTTCTGTTTCAAGTGAAGAGGCGACCATAATACCCACGAACACAAACAGTGATCTAAGAAGTAGGTATGTAATTTTGATTTTGTCACTTGTGCAGACATAATCGTGCTCAATATTAAAATTTAGAACCATTGACATTTCATCATTTTTCTCTGTTATCTCATTTACCTAATGAACCCTTTTCTTTTTATGGCAAGGAGTTTCTGTCGCGTCATAGGAATAATTGAAGGTTAGCTCTTTGCTATCACAAGAATTTTAAAAAAGATAATTTTGTTCATTTCTTTTGTTTCTAATTTTAATTTGCTATAAGTACCAAAAATAAATATGGCTCCATTTCCCAATAAAACATGGAGATCGTAATTAATGATAATAATAAATGTTTGTGTTGTGCTTGTTTTTTGGATGTTTAATTATTAATACTGTAATTGCACTTTCAATAATGCAATTTTTTTTCCCTTACTGAACATACAGTACATTCTCTTCTCATCTCACTGAAACTGCTACAGTTGTTCTTTGTAGCATTTGTCTCAAGGAGATGAGGCTGTGTTCTTTGTAGCACTTGACTCTTGTAGGATGAGGTTGTTTGAAGACTGGTATGGGTCTGAAAACAAGAGACCATGAACAGATTCAACAAACCAAGGGAACTCACTGTCAGCTTTGTAAAATTAGCCAGGCTGAAGTGGCACAACAGCCTGTCTCTCATTCATCATGAAGAGTTAGGACGTGTTCTTGATAAGCTACGAGTATGTGTCGCTAGCTACTTTTCTAGCAGTCATATTTGTTCATTTGAAGTGCACACGGAATGAAGTCAGGATTAAGGTTCAGTCACAGCGAAAGAAACAGCGATTATGTGACACATCTTGTAAATAGATACAGTGTGAGTACGTGACAAATCTTGTAAAGGAGTACAGTGTATGAATGTGACAAATATCGTAAATGGGTGCAATGTGTGTATGTGACAAATATTGTAATCGGTTGCAGTATGAGAAAGTGACATTTTACTGTAAAGAGAAACACTGTGAAATTGAAACAAATATTATAAACAGAGACAATGTGAGCATGTGAGAAATATTCAACACGGAAATAAACATCAGACAAACTTTGTAAAGGGAGTGAGTGCAATTATATGACAGTTACTGTAATATGAGTCAGTATGTGCAGGAAACTCATATTCTAAACAAAGAATGTGAATGTTTTGATTAAATCTTACCATGTGAAGAACTTTCTTGTTGAATGTTTCCGTTGTCTCTCAGCTTGCCAGGAAACTTTGGATGAACATAGCCAGGTAAACTGTACTGAAGATTTAGCATCTACATCTTCAAGTGAATCTACACCAACAACCGAAACACAACCAACATCAGCAAGAGCCCTATGTCCCGGTGACTTCCAGCATTTGGCAGAGCCCATAAGAAAACTTGTAGACCACTGTGAACGAATATCGCCTGGGAGCACTCAAGGATGGGATACAAAGTTTACGGTGAAAGTAGATGCTGGTGTGGGAAATAGTGGAGTTAATGTGTAAGTAGCAACTACAGTATTACATTACCTTTTTAAGTAATCATTTAAGTAGGAAAATTGACATTTGCTAATGTAAATTAACATGACTAACATAAAGTTCTACAAAATAGACAAATAACATAAGCTTCTACAGCATAAATGTCATGTTCACCTTCAGCTGATTCCATACAGCACGTAAATTCAATAAGGGAGCCATACAGTGCGTATACAGTAACATCCAGATAAATGAAGAGACAAACAGACTGGCAGATGAAGGAAAGAATGCAACAGATCGATAGAAACGCAGCTCATGAAGAAACAAAGAATAGACTAAAAGCTAAAAATAAAGAGAACTGAACAACACCGCGTCCATACTCGAACACATACGACAAATAACTAAGCTCTCAAGACACGACCAAGTTATAATCTTCCGACTGAAAGCTGAACATTGCAGGCTGAGACACTATCTATACCATGAGCTGAAACTTGCCTCAGCTAACCCGTACAATTACTCAAGTAGACACAGACAATAAATCATATCTTTCGGACATGTCCATAACACAATCAACTCAGGCAAAGGACCGACCAGGCCTCAAACCCGCTCCCCTCCCCCATAGCAGGAGTGCTCAATTTGTGGGCCATGGGCTCTTAGTTGTTGTCGGCAAACTCAAAGCTTCCAAAAATATTTCAGAAAAACTTTAGTCGTATTTTAATGCCTGGACAATCTTTTCAGAACAGGTAACATTTAACAAGTTTTTTATCGACATGGCACATGATGATGATGATAATGATGGTGGTGATGATGATGAAAAATGTTTTTGATTATTCTGGAAAGTTAGCCATGTATCTCTTGTGCATTCATACAAGAACTAAAGGATAAACTCTGGAGATGCGACGAACTAAACTGTCACATTTATGGGAAAGATTGTTGTCTATGCCTGAGCAAATGAAAAAGAAGAAGACAGGAAGTACATAATAAATTATAATAGTTTTACAGTTCAAATATACTGATATATATATATATATATATATATATATATATATATATATATATATATATATCTTATCTTATATCCTTCCCGTGCCGTTAAACGTCACATAGGGCTAGCAAAGTAGTTCGCCAATTTTTCCTGTCTTCGGCGAGTCTTTCAACCTCATCAAAGGATTTTATGCCTGTTAATTTGGCCTCTCTTAACAATGTCCTCTTCAGAGTTTCACGCGGTCTGCCTCTTTTTCTTCGCCCTGTTGTGTTCCACTTGACAGCTTGTTTTGGGATTCTCTAATATATATATTTTTATTATTTATAATTTTTATTTAATATATATATATATTATATATATATATAACCATAAAGGGGCCGGCTAGCGTAGTGGTTAGAGCACTCGTCTAGCAACCAAATGGTCGAGGGTTCGAATCCCCAGCTGAGCGGGATTTTTTTTCCGACCAATACGGCCCTGAGGTCGACCCAGCCTCGCAAAATGGGTACCAGAGAAAATCTGAGAAGTAAAGGCAGCGAGGAAAGGAACTGGTCACCCTACCTCATACGCTGATGACCCAGCATAATGAGGTCTCTAACGCTTCACCCCCTATGGCATTTGAAATGCTATGGGACTATCTTTACCTTTTATATAACCATAACATTTATATACATTCTTATTTTCATTGTCTTGTTTCTTACAGGCCTATATCTTTTTACTTCATCAATAATAACTACTCTTACGGGACAAACGTGGAAATCAGTGGTAATACAGTTGGAGTAAACAGCAACATGCATTTCCTAAGGTCGTCCAGTACCATCACTGATGTTGAAGAAGCTGTGGACACCAGCATCTCTAGCGACAGCAGCGATGAGGAGATACCAAGCAGAGAACAAGAGTAATGAAACCAAGCAATCGTAGATTGAAGTCTGTGTTGATGACTGTCTATTGAACATATTGATATTGATTAAACAGATGACTATATATTACATATATGATATCTATTTAGCAGATGACTATCTAATAAACAGACGCCTTTCTATTAAACAGATGACTGTCTATTAAACAGACGACTATATAGTACATATATGACTATCTATTAAACAGATGACTATATTGTACATATGTAGCATAGCCTTGTAAGTAATGATTATAGTTATTATTATTATTATTAGTATCAGTGACATGATCAGGAATATAGTTAAGAATGTATGGGGGGGGGGGGGCAGGATAGTAGATCAAACGGCGACAGAGAGGGGATAGTTAGAAGGACGAAGAACGGATACTCGGTAATTCAAAGACCTGATCAAAGGTAAACCGAATCGACATGGGTACGCCGATAGATCGTAAGAATGGTCCAGTACTAACATTGCGACTTCACGCACACATGCAGTAGCCGAGGGGGAACAACTGACCAGTAGATCAAACGACTGAACAGAGAACGGACTAGGTCCCAAAGCAGATAACATGAAAGAGATGGGGGACTTGTTTAACTGGAGGTAACAATTGGACCGACGGAGATGAAAGCGACTAACACGAAGACGCTAGTTGCGGCCGGTTGGAACTTACGAATATAAGGCAGGAAGAGAGAGATTGGGGAAGAGCAGATGAGGATTCAGGAGGCAGGGGGAGGTGCAGGCAGCTGCAGGTAGAGAGAGAAGGATTCAGCAAGAGAGATTTAGAGATAGAGACATAGTGTTAGACTGAACTAGTGTAGCAAGAGATTGTGCAGTAATTTTTACCACGAGCTTTTGTATTAAAGTATGAAGTATTGAATATTGTGAAGCAGAGAACGCTGCTTAAATACTGCTTTTAGAACATGAGAAGTATGATATTGTGATATTTTGAGATTATATACTACAAAGATGAAAATAACGAAATGTATGCCAAGTGATGTTATCAATTTTATGGCTTAGATATATTAGTCAAAATAAAGGTTATTCAGTGAACTTTTCATCGGACTTATATGGTCCAGCGAATGATGTAATATGTTGTGCAACATCAATGTGTGATGTGATGGTTAAAGAGAAACTTCTTGAATAATATGATGGTACAAAGAACATCAAGTTGAAAAATAAAAAAGACAATAATCTTTGTTAAACATATATGACTATCTATTAAACAGATGACTATATAGTACATATATAACTATCTATTAAACAGATGACCATATATTACATGTATGACTATCTATTAAACAAATGACTATATATTACATATATGACTATCTATTAAACAGATGACTATCTATTAAACAGATGACTGTCTATTAAACAGATGACTGTCTATTAAATAGATGAGTATTTTTATACTCTGCGAGTGGATTTAAATAGCAAGAAAATTTCCCTACTCTTTAGCAGACTTCATCGCCATGGAGACTACAACGACAAGTGTTCATTTATCCTGGATGAGTTTGTTACTGGGAGTACCAAAGGAAAGGACGAAGATTGTTTTGTTTTCTATGGTAGACCAATGCATGACAGCTACACGTCACTGACCGCCACATCTGACACCATCTTCGCCCTCCAGGATGATGTCATTGCTAAAAATAATTATAACCTCTTACAAACCTCAGTTTCGGAGAAATTCTCTCCCCTTATAAATAAACGGAATCTTAACAATATCTAGTCAGTGAACAGTCATGCTTTCTTTGTTTTTAACCAAAGTTTATACGTGTCAGAGACTTTCACGAACAGTTACTTATTATGATTGGAAATATGAGACAAACAAGTGGTTTAAAGATACATTAACTACACAGATGCTAAAGATAGAAAATAATATTACATAGGTTAGAGATTATGTTCATCATATTTTGACATGCAATTTAAGTGCCAAAAACTGCATGTAAATATTATAAATGTCTATTTCTTAAATATCTTAAGAATCTGTTCTTATTTGTTCAATTTACATATTTCCAAGATGTAAACTTTTTCACATTTTTATCTTAATTCACAGTAATTATATTTAGAATATTGAAATTACCAAAACAAAAATTAATTTCAAATGTTTACACACATCATAAACAATTAACAAATGTAACTTCTCGCCACAAAACTGTATCAAGAAAAAAAAGTGGATACCTTTTTCTTTGTAGATCTTTTATTGGTTATACATCATACAAGAAATTAGTTCGTATGTTGATAATTATCTGATCATGACCATAGCTTTAATACATTTAGAGAACAGTGCAGATGAATAATGAAGTTATTTCTCAAACCCTGTTCAAGCAGTTATCACTGACTGAATGATATATCAGCTGTGAACGATCACTTCTTCTTCGTACGCATTGTCTGTCTATATCTGCAGTCGTGTCTATTTGACAGATTTCGCTGTTTTTGTAATTAATGTATGAAACCATAGAGCTTATCTTCTTTGGTGGTTTAACTGGGTCAGTAATTACTTTTCAGTGTCTCGTAGTGGTGCAGTTT
This sequence comes from Achatina immaculata, assembly GCA_009760885.1. NCBI lineage: Eukaryota > Metazoa > Mollusca > Gastropoda > Stylommatophora > Achatinidae > Lissachatina > Lissachatina immaculata. The sequence goes on along the minus strand of CM019721.1, from coordinate 29,814,231 downwards.
TGGAGGATATGTTCCAGTTTGGGGCACTTGAGCAAATGTACAAAGAGTAGTAGTACCAGCCTTAAACTTTGTATGCATATGACTTCGGAGTCGTGTCCAGTTCGGAGATGGAAAATGGTGAATTGTTCCTTTCTATTTAGCATGTGACGGCCATTATGTGGTGGTGTTTGTGGCTTCCTGTAGGTTTTTATCATGCTTTTCTTCTGATTATAAGTGATCGGTATGTCTGGTTGCCCCATTTCAGTGCCCTCTTTTGCCAGACGGTCAGCTTTCTCATTGCCTGGTATCCCACAGTGGGAGGGAACCCATTGCAAAGTGACTCCATGTTGTAAGCCAATTTTTGACAAGGCATCGTTAAGATCTGGTAGTTTGTTGCACTGAAGAGCTTTAAGTACCGATCTTGCATCTGTGAGAATTCCTACGGGACATGCATCAATTCTGGAGTCTGATAGTTTTTCAACTGCAGCAAATAATTGCCCAAACTTTTGCATCATAGTTGCTCAGTGTTATCCAGTGGGTATGGAAAATCTTGTCAGTGGTGTTGTTTGGATACTCAATATGTGATGGATCCTGCCCCTCCATTCTTTATGGCATTATGTGCAGATCCATCTGTATACAAACGTATCCACGTGTCACATGGATTTTTGTCATCTAGCACACTAAGTGTGGTGTAGATCTTACAGTAATGCTTTGCATCTCACCATTCTGCACACCTTTTACTTCAGTTTGAATACTTATTTGTGTACAATCTGCTTCTTTCCATCGTGTATGCTCTGGTACAGATGATAATGGAGCGACTACAGTTGGAAGGTCAGGTATCAGCTTACACATACGCTTGGCCTGATAAATGAAGCTGCTTCTTTTAAGCCGTCTTAGTGCCAAGTTTTTTAACGATCACTAAATTTAGCCTTGTAAATTTTTGGTACCAAAGTACCAATTACGTAGATTTGTAAGGTTAAAAAAAAAGATCAAAAACACTTGAACTGGTTTTCTTACACATTGTGACAGGCATGGAAAGTTATCAAATTATAACTGAAATTATTCATTCTTATCTTAAAGAGTAAAATTATTTGTACGATCAAATTGATAAATTCTTGTCTTTCAAAGTGTCCTCTCTATATTAACACTGTATTTAACTGAATTGTTACTGAACAAAAACAAACCACAAATAGTAATGTTTTTGTGAATTTTCTGACTGATAAACTACAAAATGAATTAAATAGTGCCACTTGTGTAACTGTTATATGTAGATATCACCAACTCCAGATTATATTTGAAAGTTGTACTTGTATCAGCTTATAGAATTTTAGTTCCATAGTTTTGGTGTTTTGACTGACAGCGTTTAATGATTTAGTAGGTGAGATAGCTGATAATGTAACCCAACAAAATGCTTCTTCTTCTTCTTCTTCTTATTCTTCATATTTGTCAGCCTTTAATGTTCATTGCTGCAGATAAAGTTCGCCTCCTTTCCTCTCTGTTCCTAATCTTCTCTCTCCAGTTGGTGACAGCAATTTCTATTATATCCTCTTCTATATTGTCTTTTCATCTATCTCTGTATTGGTAAATCTCCTAGTTTTGTTTACTTGTGCATATATAATTTTCGTTTGCCTTTTCTCTTCCATTCTTTCTACTTGACCCAACCAGCATAAGCTGTTCAATTTTAAGACATTTATTTAAATGCTTGTTTATTTTTATTTTAAGACATTGGGATTTAAATAAGCTCTTTAGTTCAGTTTTATTTGTTTTCATTCTCCACTGTTGACATCCTTTATGGGTCAAAAGATTCTTCTTAGTATCTTGTTCTCAAAGACCTGCACTTGTGTATCTTTCTTTGTTTCAGATACATACATGATGGCTGGTCTTATTATACTTGTATTTTTTATATTGTTATTTTAGTTTTTTTGGGAGTATATTTTATTCTCTCTCTGTACTCTACTTTTAATTTTCCGGCTTCCTATGTTGCTTCTTTTGAAGGTTGTTCCTAGATCATCGTAGTTGTATGATTCTGCTTTCTTAATGATCGAATCTTCAACATTTATATAATCTGGACCATTCTGCCTCTGGTTTCTTGATATCTTCATATACTCTGTTTTATCTCGATTAATGGTCAAGCCCACTTTTAGTGCCACATCTCTCAGGTGTATACAGGTATAGGTGACTTCCAAAAAATGTGTAAAGTGGTTTAAACGTTGTGGTTAAAAAAAAAGTTTCATGCTAGGTAGATAACACAGATACAAACTTTAAGAGAGTGAGAAGGCAGGTAACGTTGATACAAAATTATAAAAAATAGTATGAGTAAACAACGTTTTAAGAGTTGAATATTGTCTCACAATGTTCATTAATGTACAGATCAACTGTCTTTTGATATGGAAATGACTGACATCAAAATATGCAACCATTGTCACACTTTTAACTAATAGAGTAGAAAACCTGAAAGAAATTTGTGAAGTATGTTCACACCGAGTACAAGAAAGTTTTATGTTATTATAATTTTATATTTTATATTTTGTATACAGGCACATATTTAAGGGCTATATTTTAAAATGTCTGAAATTGTGTCCTGTTTCATTTTTATCGGTGAAGTAAAGGTTTTATTTCCACGTTTTCTTTGTTTTGCTATACTTAGTGGCATGTCTCCCTAAGTCTAAATTTGTTCTGTTAATTAGTTCGTAGTTGACCATCTTCATCCCTGTAATTTGTCCATTTTGTTATGTTTCTTCATTTTTATAACTCGCATTTCGCCTTCATCAATAGCATAATTTGTCTGTATTTCACCTCCATCGGTTATGTAATTTTTCTGTAATTCTCTTTCATAAATCATGTACTTTGTCTATATTTAGCCTTCATCGATTATATAATTTTTCTGTAATTCTCTTTCTTAAATTATTTACTTTGTCTTTATTTAGCCTTCATCGATTATGTAATTTTTATGTAATTCTCTTTCATAAATTATTTACTTTGTCTGTATTTAGCCTTCATCGGTTATGTAATTTGTATATCGCAGTCATCAGTCATCAGTTATGATAACACGCTCCCTAAACAGTACACTGCTGCCTTTGCAGGTAGAACAAGGACCGAGTGTGAACACTGACACTGTAAACTAAAGGAAAACTAGTTTCTCGCCTGTCTACAAACAAGGTGCCACCTGGAGTAATGTCGAGAACAAAGGCCTCTCTTTTTCCTGTTTAACTGAAAATAAGATTCTTGTTAGAGTGGAATAGAGAAGCTTATTTACCTTTTCAGCACGAGTTGTGGCTAATGGAAAGGAAAATATGTGATGCTATAATAACTTATAACCATAATTTTGTGTGATTAATTTTTTTCCACCATTCTTTTGCTGCGAACAATGCTGAAACATCTGAACTATAGAAAACAGGCTGTATTCTTTCCAGACTAAATGGTTACAATTAAAAGAATGTTTTCGCCTTTGCGTTCAGAGGTGCAGATGAAGCCACTGACTGTGATTATAGAGGAAAGACGCTGGCCATGGTTGGGGCATGTGCTCCAGATGACTGACGGCTCATTATCAAAAATAGCACTAAGATGGACACCACAGACACATGGACACAAAGAGAAGTAAGGGTACACCAAAGGAAGAACTACGCAGAGGATGTTGACAGCAGAAGGTTCGATTGGGTAAGAGCAGAAAAAAGTCGAATTACGGGCGTTTGTAGAAAACCCTCGAGGAAGTTCCATGTGTCTTGGCCACTTAAGGTTCGGAGAAAGAGAAAAACATTTTGAAGGTTTGAATGACATTTCGAAAAGGGTTAATGTTTCATTTTCAGTTCAATAAATTTGAAATGATGTATATAAAAATATGAGATGGGATCTAAACTTCTGGTTTCACGGTTACATTTAGCTGTGGGACTTATGATGTACTAAAAAACACTATTTCGCCACACTTTCACGACCAGTCCACGCCTCATGTGACCACTGTCCAACCTTGGTCTATGCCGAGTCTCCCTGATGAACACTTCCAAGAGGGGAACTTCCATTTCTTTTAAAACGAGCACATTACTGTGAATATGTTTTGATGACTGTTGAGTTTTCTTCTTCTATGGTGAAGTACTATATTATGGAAATGTTATATTTAATTAAACATGTAGTACGATATCCATATCATTTTTTGTGTATTATACAAAAACAATTCCTTATATTCTGTCATTTGTTTGCAACACTGAAGGTTAAATTTAGTTTTACTCTTAGAGACCAACAAATTCCTCTTCTGACTGATATATAGACTGCTTTATATTTTCTCTTTTCAAGTAGAATTATCATTCACTTCTTTTGTGTAAGAAACTGTCAACAAAACCTATGAATATTCTAATATCTGAGAGTATATATGTATGTATATATTCATATATATATATATATATATATATTCATTGGCCTTTGTAGTCAACGCCATGGTGATGTTAGCGCAGAGAGTTCATGCGGAATGAGAGATGTATTACA